>ML248103.1:0-60775 GCA_005239495.1 Nicotiana undulata
TTGGAATCTAGACTCATAGATCTTCAATTTGGTAGGTATATAATCCCCTAATTCCAAGTATATAAGAATAAAATAGCAGTTACATTTGACCTAATTTTCAGCACATTATGAATGTAACTTGTGAAGACCTTTGCCAACTTTTGTTCCACAACTTGTTTTACTTCAAAACGTAGCACACGAATATCATATGACAAACATAAGTCATAGAATAAACTCCTTATCATGTAATGAACCATAGTATCACCTAAAATACATGTTGTAACATTTCAAACTCGTCGACTTTCGACGAATCTTATTTTCTTCAATTGGTTTAGCTTCTAAGCTTTCCAATNTTATTTCTGAGCTTATATCAATTGACTTACGATGTACTCTCACGTACGAAAACATGGGGTGTAACACTAACACGTTACATATGATCATTCAAACTTAGTTGCACTCTCAAAACACCAAGACTAACATCAAAATACCAAATTCACATCGGATTCAAGACTAAGGACTTTGATATTTCCAAAATCCACCAATGATGCCGAAACTATCCAAATCAACTCCGATTGACCTGAAATTTTGCAGACAAGTCCAAAATAACATTACGAACCTGTTCCAACAGTTGGAATTCCATTCCGACCCCGATAGCCTATTTTCCAGTGCCGACCGTAATCGCCAAAAACACTAACTTCCACCAATTCAAGCCTAATTCTACACCGGACATCACAAAATTATTCTGAACATACTCCTAAGTCCCAAATCACCTAACGAAGCTATCCAAGCCATAAAATTCGGATTCCGAGGTCGTTTACCAATAAGTCAACTCTCAATTGTCTTTTCTCATTTTAAGGCTATTTTCAAAGACTGAAGGACTAAACTCTCACTACAACCATTCTGATTTCAAGCCTATCAACTCTAATACATCAAATACAGTATAACCAATCCACAAGAAGTCAATAATAACAATTGAAGTGTAGGTTCTACGAAACGACAGACTGGGTCGTTACAAGTAAGCACTGATTAACATGTATCAAATAAGCATGGAAGGCATTTAGAGCATATAACATTTAAGACAGGAAATGAGATAATTAAGGAAAAGCGGAAATTCAAGGAAAACAAGTAATTCGATTGCGTATAAACACTCTTCACGTTGCATATACGTCGCAACACATAAAATTCACATAGCACATTGTCAGAGGGTTCCTAATTTCCTTAAATCAAGGTTAAACTCAACACTAACCTCAATTTGCAGTCAATTCAGAGCTCTATCGGGCCTTTCCCCTAGAATTTGCCTCCAAACCACTCGTATCTAACCACAATGGACTCAATAATATCAAATATTTCTCAAGGAATCAATTACAGTGCATAAATTTAGAATTTTCAAACTTTTCCCCAACAAGTCAAAAATTACCTTGGGCTCGCTTGGTCAAAACTCGAAATTCGGACCAAAATCGGAAGACCCATTCACCTTCGAGCCTGGTTATGTAATTTATTTCGAAATCCGACCTCAATTTGAGGTCTAAATTCTAATTTTATAAAATTCCTAATTCTACCCAAACCCTCAATTTCTTCCATGAAAAATTATAGATTTTAGGTGAAAATCTTATGAAATGTAATGGGTAATTGAACGAAAGTAGGTTAGAATCACTTACCAACAAATTGAGGAAGAAAAACTCTTGTGAAAATCACCTCTAGGGTTTTCAAGTTTTATAATTTTGAAAAATGGGCAAAATCCCGTATTTGGTCTATTTTAATCACTGTGCGTGAGGTATTCATCGCGTTCACGTGAAACCTGACGCGTTCGCGAAGGCACTTCCCAGATGGCTTACGCAATTGTGAGTCACTCTACACGTTCGCATGGGCTTAGCCCCTTAGCCTTCACATTCACGATCCTGGTCACGCATTCACATAGAGAAACATTCAATTCCCAGCTCATCCCATCCAACACTACACGTTCACGTGGATGTGTACGCCTTCACGAAGGGTAGTCCCCCCAACTGCTCCACGTTTGCGTCCTGTTCCTCGTGTTCGCGTAGAATACCTTCCCCCAATCCCCACTTACCTTTCGCGATCGCGGTTGGATATACGTGATCACGTAGACAGACAACTGGATACTCGAACCACGTCAAAGCAACTATGTTTCTCACCAAATTTGACAGACAAGTCATAAATATAGTAATGGACCTATACGGGATTCTGGAACCAAAATACGAACCTGGTATCAACAAAGTCAAACATCGGTCAATTATTTAAAATCATTAAACCTTTAACCTTTTAATTATTTACAAAAACTAATAAATCGATCTAGGGACCTCCGAATTCAATTTCGGGCATACGCCCGCGCCCCAAATCACGATATGGATCCACTGAAACCGTCAAAACACAAATTCGGATTTGATTGTTCAAACGTTGACCAAAGTCAACCCAAATAAATTTTTAAGGCAAAATTCATATTCTATCAGTTTTTTAAAATTAAAACTTTCCGGAAGATAAAGTTACTATGAGATAAAAATTGGCTTAGATGCCTTATCTTTCAAATGATAAAAAATTATACTATTTTTATAAATATTATCAACTACAAAGTTTGCCTCTCTAAAAGTTAATAATAATTAAATTTCATCAAAATTGTAATTTAAAATATACTTCTTGTGAGTAAATATAAAATTGCTTTCAAATAGCAAATTAAAAACAAAGTTTGATAATTTGGAGAGATAACTGAGATATGAAGACTTATAGCAAGTGAAGATGTAAATTTTGACTCTTCGCATGATGGTCACCCTCATCATATTCTCAATATTATTAAAGTATATAATATTATGACTCATTATTTTGCGTTACTCTCGATCTTTTTTATAGATTTTAAGACTTTAACCATTGTGGTCCACCTGAACTGATTTTAAGAGTTTGAAATTTCAAAAGATTTGAAGGATAGAAATTTAATATTCCTCGGATCCACAGAAAGTAATTTTAAGATTTTACACCAACTAAAAAATAGTTAATAACTTTAATGAAAGAAAGTTCTTTGACTAAATTACTCTTTTCTGTTCTCAACACTAACCAAGAATTAATATAAAAAAAGTCTTTTAATGTTAAAAAATATAGCTCAAAGTAATAAAACAAGAAGATAAGTAGAATAAGAGAAGAAGAGATAACTTTCTTATTTCATCAAGTGTTCAAGTGTCTCCCATATCATATTTCATGTTTCTATTTATACTATTAAATTGAAGGTTACAAAAGAATTGTTTTAAACATGACTTTAACCTTTGAGATCATGGGGAGAGTTTATGAAGGTGTGGGAGATACAATTATAATAGTAATAAGTAGTGGGAGATTATTTACATCATGGGTGAAAATAATAGGAGTAGTCGAATCCATAATTACTATAAGTTTTACAGCACTCCCCCTTTGATGTCCAAAAATAAATAGTATGCCTCGTTAAAACCTTATTAAGAAAAATCACGTGAAAAGAATTCTTAGTTGTAGCAGCAGGATTTAAATGAAGAGGAGGTGGTGGTATGCACATTCTTGACATATGTTAGATGTCTAATTAGTAATAACTTCAATTTAAGTATGTAAATGAGAAAATATACTACATTTTTAGGGGTGTCTATATATTTTGTCAAATCTAATTCAGGGGAAGCATCACTAGATCCGCCATTCCACAAAACTACAAGTATCTTTTTACTTTTATTTTATGGTAAAATATCTTAACACGCTCTAAATTTGACACAGATTATTAATTATAGTCTTAAACTATTCGTTGTCTTAATTACCCCCTGAATGCTGATGTCGCAAAGAGTGTGGTGCACTCGCTTGTCACGTGAATTTTTTTGTATGTGTGGCATTTCTTTTAAAAATAAAATATAATTTTACCTTTTTAAGTATGTTACTTTTTTGGATAATTTTTTTCAAATACAATTTATAATAAAACTTGGATAGAACTACATTATTTAGGCTAAATATTTTCATTTGGCTAAATAATAAAGTTTTAGTTAATCTTTTTTTCTTAATTTGACCTGAAAATAAAATTTATACAATTGAAATAAATAGTCAAGTCATCTAAAAAGTTATAAAAAAATACAAATGACTTTTCGTTTCTTGTGACATTAGGCTCTTCGAATTGGATTATGAAAACTCGGGTTCAATTTTCGGTTATGAAATACCAAACCAAATAATCTCAGATTAGTTTGTTTCCTTAGAGATTCAAATTAATTGGTTTAGTTATTTTGAATTTTTTTGTAACCTATGGACATTTTCTGACAAAAAATAATGGATCTCTAAATAAAGTATTTATGTCAAATTGCCTAATTGCCTCATTCTCATTATATTCATCTGAAAATTTGATAATTGTAAGTACAAATATAAATTCTTGATATGACAAAAGGATTACAAGAAGAAAAAATAATAATAAAAAAGTATGAGATAATTATCATGGGTATATGTTATAAATAGTCAATTGAAATAAAATATTAAGGCATCTAAAAAGTTATAGAAAAAATACTCATGACTAATTATTTCAATTGTATAAATCTTTATTTTCAGATCAAATTCAAAAAAAGATTAACTAAAACTTTATTATTTTTAGCCAAATAAAAGTTTTTAGCCTTAATAATGTAGTTTTATCAAAGTTTTATTATAAATTTTATTCAAAAAAAATTATCCAAAAAAGTAACATACTTAAAAAGGTAAAATATATTTTATTTTTAGAAAAAATACCACATATACAGAAAAATTCACGTGGCAGGCGAGTGCACTCACACTCTTTGCCACATCAACATCCAGGGATAATTAAAACCATGAATAATTTAAGGCTGTAACTAATAATCCGTGTCAAATTTAGGGGGGTGTTAAGGTATTTTGCCCTTTAATCTAATGTGCATATAAAATAAGGTGGTGTAAGAAAAGAAAATATAGCAATTTATGTAAAACTTTTCTAACAGCTATCGAAAGAATAGGAAATAAGAAAGGTGAATTCTAACACCGTAAAGATTATTCAAGTCAAATTATATGACGTTCCACTATATTCAGATCAATACACCCTTGAACTAACAATGTTTAATGAAATTGGATTTATCTGGAAAGAGAATACTGTTTCTCTTAAAAGCTCCTGATCAGTATGGAATATTCACCAAAACTATAAAATCGACGAATAAGTAAAGTACTAATTTAAGTAAGATTTCAAATCATAGTGATGCAATGCGATTTCTCTCATTCTGTTTATAGAAAGAATAAATAAAAGATGAAAAATATCAATAAACTTTTTAAAGAACTTCTAAAAAAGGAAATAAAACATTAAAAGAATTCTAACACCACAAGAAAGGCTCGATATAGGAAGAAAAAAATAAAGAAGATCATACAGAAATAACTTTTGAAAAAACTTCCATATTAGTAGGATTCCAACACCAGTAAAGAAAAAAGAAAGAAAAAGAAGGCAAGAAGAATTCTAACATAGTCAATTAACCAATATTATATTTACCCCATTCTTTCTCACGCAAAATGTTTACCCTAGATCCCTATTCCTTGTTATTTCTAATTACTTCTTCCGTTCTCTTTATGTAGTTAATTTTAATTTTTAAGTTGTTTGACCTCAAAAACGGATAACAATTAAATTTATACGTAGTTTTAAGGATACGTGAACTAACTTGATAAGAAATGAGAAATCAGATTAGTATTGAAATAATGATGAAAAAGTAAATGCAAACCACACAAGTTGAACAATCTAGGCCGTGAAGGTTGGTCACCCTCGAGTCAAAATGCTTTAATCGATGCCGGAATAGAATGATGAGATAATAAGAACTAGAAATAACAATATATTGCTTTGGGATGTGTGTTACAATGTCCTGAATGAATTATCAGATCTCCCTTTATATAGTAGAGGAGTCTTACTCTAGGTACATTTCTATAAAAGGTAAAAATCTCTTGATTTGCTAATTGCTGGCTCCTTGCCAATATGCGCCGAGATTCCCGCCGTAATGTCCGTCCGGTCGCGGATATTTCGGTCTTCCGTTTGTTATTTCCAAGCTTGCTCGAGGCTAAGGTAGAGACCAGACTCAACGTTCCTCGAAGGCAGGTCTTCCGACCTTAGGTTCTAGCTCAGTGAGACTCGAGGTCAATCTCCAGTCTGTGGTCGCCACGTTCCAAGCCAAATTTACCAAGTTGTAGTCGAGCTCGACTTTGACCGTTTACAGATATTCCCCCCATTTTTCGTAGAGTAGACGACGAGAAACGACATAACTTCCGATCCTGGCCTCGATATTTTGTGACAGAAACGACAAAACAGTCAAAACGTCTCATCAGCCATGTCTTAATGACATTAAATGCATGTCAGTTACCGATCGACCACTCCCAGATATGAACAGTCGTTGAGAAACTACAAATACCCTATCATTAGATCATTCAAACTTTACTTTTAAACCTTCTGCCCTCGTACCTTAGAAATTTCAATATTCCCAAACGTCAATATTCTGATTACTCTGAAATCCCTTTATAAGAACTTCTGTTCTTTATCCCAAATTATCAAGCATATTCGTTTAACTTCCTCTTTTTACTTAATTTTCCAAAGAAATGGAGAAGACCTCAAAGTCCATTCCCCACAAAGAAACTCCCTCTGTCTCGCGACCGGCTAAAGAGGAAAATGTTTTGTCTGTTGCTACTAAAAAAATGACACATGAGCCCCCTTGAAGATGTTCGTTCCTGCGGGGTGCCCGACCAGTGCTGATTTCAAGGTACAGAAACCCTCCTTGGTATCGGGTCGGTGTGATCCGGTATCGATATATATATGCTCGGTCAATGATAACTTCCTCTCCAAGGTCAAGAAGGATTCCAACTAGGTTGATAAGCATGTGGTGGTGCCTATGCCCGAGGAGGCGATTACTGCCCACGTGGAGTTTTTTTTAAAAGTATTTACACTTATCCCTTCACGTTGGGCCCCTTGGATCCGGTCACCATCGCCTTCTGTAAGAGGTACGAGGTGACCCTCGGTCAAATTCCTCCCTCTTTCTAGAGGATAGTAATTCTCCTCCGCTTCTTCGTAAGCAAAATCGAGGGGTGTCCCTTCACCATCGATCATCTCATACGTCTTTACAATCCCCGACTCTATCAAAAGGGATTAATAAAACTCGGCCATCGGGCTAGTAAGGCCCCATTCTCGAGCATTGACAAGGATCAGGATCAAGGTTGGTTGGGACGATTCGTTCGAGTGAAGACCTCAGATTTAATCCCGGCCGAGGATATGCCATTTCTTGAGAAATGAAACGTGAAACATAATTATAACCTTGCCTTTAAGATTTTGTTTATCGCTTTTCCTTTTCCTCCCTTCTTATCGATGTTTTGTGGTGGTACATCTGTTGCTCGGATGTTGGATGCATTTCCTCGACTCAAGGAGTAGGTCGAGGGCATCGTGTCGTAAAAGTCATATTCCGAGTGCGTGTGGTGCGAACTTTCAAAGGGTCGGTTGGAGGATCGTTCCCACGGTAAGATTCCCCTCCTGAGTGGATAACACTTAGTTTTCATGTTGCGCTCGTTCTCACATCTTTTTCCTTTGCAGGTCTTCCCAAAGATGTTGTAATGAGGCCTCTGGATGGTGAAGAATACATCCTCTGCGAACCATCTTCTCCGAGGCAGGATAAAGAGAAGAAAAGAAAAAGAGCGTCGAGTTCGCCGAACTCAGAGAAATAAAAGATCAAAAAGGAGGTTGGTGCGTAAATCCAAGGAGAGTACCAACGCTCGGGAGATCCCATCAGACTCACTCAATCAATTGAGGGGTGATCCCGAAGAAGAAGAAGAAGCTTCAGAGTTGAAGACCCACGTGAGAAGCGGTACCGAACTGCCTCGAACCATGGTGGCCGATGAAGAGGCAGTGGCACAGTCCTCCAAACCGGGAAGGGACGAGACCATTTTTCCCCGAGTTGGTGAGGTCGACAAAGAAACCACAACCGGTCCTTCTCGGGCAGAGGAAAATGTCCCGAAGGACGCACTTGGGATGATAGATCTCTCCGGGTCACCTTCATTCACCGACTCCATGATCAACGGGGCCCAGATGCTGAAAGGACGCCCAAATGAGGGGTCTCAAGGGGCGGCAGATTCTTTCAATAACTTCTTCGATGGCTTAGATTCTACCGCCTCGGAGGTTTAACCGGGTTGGGTGACTTACCGGTACCAAAGAAGATACCATCTTCGGGAGCAAGCGGGCCTTCTTCGAGTCCGAGATTAGTAGACCGGTTCCCAACTCCGAGTGCAGATCCTGATCCGAAGTGGTCAATCATTATGTCTATCCCGGAGGATGCCCGAGTTCTTTATGTCCCTATGGGGGTTTCCAGCTATCTTCTCTTCCTGGTGACCGAAAAGGATCCAAGATAGACGAGGTGCAAGTGCCCTGCCTGTTCAAAAAGCTCAATAGGCTTTAAATTGAGTGACTTCGAATGCCTCTTTATTATATACTTAGATTAAGTCACAAACAATCGTAACATTTCTCTTTGTGTTTGCAGGCATCGGTGCTTCATCACGAAACTTTTCTTCGATAGCGAGAAAATTTAAACCATCACGAGGCCGAGACTCGGGAGCTTACTGAGAAGAGGTATGGTTACAAGTTTCTCACTAAGAAACTCCGGATTGAGCTAGAAGCGGCTCAGAAGGAGCATGTCGACCTGGTTAGGCAGGCAAAAAGAGTATTTTGAAGTTAGTGATGATGAGTCAGACACAGTGTCCAACGATCCAAACCCACAGGTTCAAAAATAACTTGACCAAATCGAGCAGCTCCAAGCGAAGGTGGATACGGTGAAAGCTGAGGCCAATGAATGGAAAAGAAACATGGACCGCTTGGCCTAGGAAAAGAAGACTGCCGGGGCACAATTGGCTTCGACTAAGGTCCAATTTCGGGCTGAAAAGGAAAAGGCCTTAGTACAGACCAAAGATCGTGGAGCTCCAGTCTCAGCTAAGCTCGGTGGTCTCCGGTCAAGAAAATCTAGACAAGGAACTTGAGGCGAACAAGTCGGAGGTTGCCGTGGTCAAGGCAAAGGTCGATGCGAGGGTGGCCCAGCACAAGGCCGATGCTGAGGCGGATCAGGACTAAGTGAGAAATATGGTGGAGCATATGAAGTGGCAATCCCGAAGGGAGTCCCTCGAGGGAGTTCATGCTAGGGGTTTTGACCT
Organism: Nicotiana undulata; assembly: GCA_005239495.1. Taxonomy (NCBI): domain Eukaryota; kingdom Viridiplantae; phylum Streptophyta; class Magnoliopsida; order Solanales; family Solanaceae; genus Nicotiana; species Nicotiana undulata. Next base: position 9,136 of record ML248103.1, read on the forward strand.
GTTGGCTGAAATCGAGAATGCCAAGCTATTCGAAGCCAAGGCCAGGAAGCTGGCTTATCCCGAGGAGGAAGATTTTGAGGGTTCCTAAGATCCGGGTGAGTCCGAAGGTGGAGTAGACCCTAAAGGTGATGATGAGTCCCTCGGTGAAGACTAGGCCACTTAAGATCTTTTTAGACGTTTTTGTCTTTGCTTTTTATGGTCGTTTGGCCGTTGTAAAATTTTGTGTCCGGACAATTTGGCCCATGTAAATGAATTTTTGATATGAATATATAAGGCTTTCTTTCCCTTTCTCAACTTTTGAATTTTTCCTTTTGCTTTATTATTTGTATTCACAAAGATCAAAATGCCTTAGCATGAAATAATTAGGTTATTTTCGAAGGTTCAAACAAATATTGCCTTTACATTATTTTGTTTTAAGGCATCTTGGGAGTTCGGTGTTACCAGAAACTTTCTCCCAAAGTAAGTAATTTAGATTATAGTTTGCTGAGGGTAGCCTTTAGAACCGGATATGAATTTTTTTTGAAGGCCTTGGTTTTGTTACGGATCTCGGACGTCTCCGAGTCGTGTTAATATGGCGTAGCCTTTTTAGTTCGGGTGTCGCCCAGTGGGCTTGCTTTCCCGAGTTATCCAGGCTTACCTAAGATAACAGTCCCCGAGTGGGGGAGGTCGTGGCCTTTGAAATTCGGGGGTTGCCTTATAGATCTTATGCCCCTAAGGTCTAATAGATTGGATTGTCTGAGTTTTTTTCCAGACAAGATGTTTGTAAGAAAGAGACTTCTCTTTATTCTTGTGCATAATAGTAATACATGTGTACATGCTTTGTGTTAGGGTTCGAGCAGCCTATGTGGGCACGATTCATTTGAGCGTTTGGACCTTACATTGAATCCTATCGATCGAGACCCTTCAATACTGAAGTCTCTTTCCATGCTAAAGTCGATATCAGAGAGTAACGCCCCCCGGTGTTCGGGGTTGATCGAAAAGAGGCCTTAAATGTTGTTGTGATCATCGGTAACTAGTTCGTTGCCGACCTTTGATTATAAGTTAGCACGATTTACTTGTTGCCTCGTTAAAAACATTACTGAAAATCCCATTTGGGACAAAAACGGTACAAGGGAAAAAAGGTGCAACGCGTGCTTTTAGACCTAAAATCTTGTATCGTACCTTGTTGGTTACTTGCAAGCGTTAGTTTAAGATGTAAGTAAAAGAAAGAAAGTGGTTGTACCTTAGAAGTAATATCACTTCAAGTGAGTTATATTCCAGTTATTCAGTAGTTGCTCGATGTTCATTGTTTCGAGTTTATAGGATCCTTTTCCGGTGATCTCAATGATTTGGTACATTCCTTCCCAGTTTGGACCCAATTTCCTTTCTTTCGGGTTTCAGGTGCTCAGTGTGACCTTTCTTAGTACCAAGTCCCCGGTATTGAAGTGTCGAAGGTTGGCCCTTCGATTGTAATACCTTTTGATCCACTATTTTTGGGCGGGCGGGCGGCCGGATAAGGGAGGCTTCGCGCCTTTCATCTAATAGATCCAGGCTCGTATTCATGGCCTCATCATTTGATTCCATTGTTGCATATTGGAATATGATACTTGGTTCTTCTACCTCGACCGATATCAAAGCTTCGACGCCATAAACCAAAGAAACGTGGTAGCCCCAGTACTGGACTTCGAGGTCGTACTGTATGCTCATAGGATTTCGGGTAATAGTTCCTTCCAACTTCCTTTGGCGTCGGTTAACCTTTTTTTAAGGTTTTGGGTTATGGTTTTGTTGATAAATTCAGCTTGTCCATTCCCATTAGGGTGATAAGATGTTGATAGGATCTTTTTGATCTCTTGGTCTTCAAGGAATTTGGTTACTTTGCTTCCGATGAATTGTTTCCATTATCGCATACAATCTCGGACGACATTCTGAATCTGCATATGATGTGGTCCCAAATGAAATCGATGACCTCCTTCTCCTTGACCTTCTCGTACGCCTGGGCTTCCACCCATTTAGAAAAATAGTCAATCATAAACAATATAAATTGAGCCTTACCGGCTGCCCATGGAAGGGAGCCAACGATGTCCATTCCCCACTTCGTGAAAGTCCATGGTGACTAAACTGAATGCAGTAGCTCCCCGGGTTGATGAATCATTGCAGCATGTCTTTGGCATCTATCACATTTTCGAACGAACTCCTATTCGTTTTTTTCCATGTTTATCCAGTAGTAACCTGCTCTGACTATTTTTTGAACCAGCGATTCGGCGCCCGAATGATTTCCACATGTACCTTCCTGTATTTCCCTCAAAACGTACTCAGTATCCCCCGACCCTAGACATATTGCAAGTGGGCCATCGAATGTTCTTCTGAACAGAGTTCCGTCTTCGGACAGACTAAATCGGGATGCCTTTGTACGCAGGGCCCTCGATTCTTTTGGATCTGAGGGCGGTTTACCAATCCTGAGATAAGCCACGTACTTATTCCTCTAGTCCCAAGTTAGGCTTGTTGAGTTTATCTTGACGTGGCCTTCTTCCACCACCGATCTCATAAGTTGTATGACTTCTCTCGAGTTGAACTCGTCGTCTTTGATCGACGACCCCAAGTTAGCAAGGGCATCGGCCTCGCTGTTTTGATCTCGAGGTACATGTTGCAAAGTCCATTATTTGAACCGATGTAATGTCACCTGTAACTTGTTCAAGTATCTTTGCATTCGTTCTTATCTGACCTCGAATGTTCCATTAACTTGGTTTACCACAATGAGGGAGTCACACTTGGCATCGATCACCTCTGCACCCAAGCTTTTTACTAGTTCAAGGCCTACAATCATGGCCTCATATTCGGCCTCGTTGTTAGTCAATTTCACAGTCTTAATAGATTGTCTAATTATATTACCTATTGGTGGATTTAGTACGATGCCAAGTCCAGCCCTTTGCGTTTGAGGCGCCATCCGTAAAGAGGGTCCAGATTCCCGAGGAAGTTCATGAGTTAACCAATAACTCTCTTTCGACCTCGGGTATTAGGGTCAGTGTATAGTTGGCCACAAAGTCTGCCAAAATTTGAGACTTAATGGCGGTCCGATCGATACTCAATATCATATCCACTTATTTCTACGGCCTATTTGGCTAATCGACCCGAGAGTTCAGGCTTATGCATAACATTCCTCAACGGGTAAGTAGTTACGACACATATGGGGTGACACTAGAAGTATGGTTTTAGCTTCCTAAAGGCGCTTAGCAAAGCGACCGCCAGTTCTTCTAGGTGAGGGTACCTAGAAGGTCCTACTAATATAGTTAATTAGAAATTGCGTACCTTCCTCTCTAGGACTCCACTTACCGCTATCTTCGAGACCGCCAAGTACAAGTACAGTTGTTCATCTGTCTTTGGTGTGTGAAGCAGCGGCGGGCTCAATAAGTACCTCTTGATTCCCTCAAACGATCATTGGAATTTCGGGGTCCACGAGAAGTTATTATTATTCTTCAATAGTGCAAAGAATTGGTGGCTCTTATCGGATGACTTCGAAACAAATCGCCCCAAGGCGGCTATGCGCTCGGTTAACCTTTGCACGACCTTTACGTTGTCCACAACCATGATATCTTTGATGGCTTTGATATTATCGGGATTGATATCGATTCCCCGATTTGGATACCATGAATCCGAGAAACTTACTCGACCCAACTCCAAACGCACATTTTTCCGGGTTCAGCTTCATATTGTATTGCTTCAGTATGCTGAAGGTTTCCTGCAAATGTTTTAAATGGTCCTCTACTCGTACGGATTTAACTAACATGTCGTTAATGTAAGCTTCCATTGATTTTCCTATTTGTTCCTCGAACATTCGATTTACTAGGCGTTGGTATGTGGCACATGCATTTTTTAATCCAAATGGCATTACGTTATAACAATATGTGACGTATTTAGTGATGAAGGAAGTTTTTTCCTGATCACCATGGTCCATATGTATATGGTTGTACCCAGAATGGGCGTCGAGAAAATTGAGGATCTCGTGGCCGGCTGTGACATCGATCACACGGTCGATGTTGGGCAAAGGAAAAGAGTCTTTGGGACATGCCTTATTCAAATCTTTGTAGTCTACACATATTCATAGTTTATTTCTTTTTGTAGGGACTACCACTACATTTGCTAACCAATCCGGGTATTTAACATCCCGAATAGACCCTGTTTTAAGAAGTTTAGCTACCTCGTCCTTGATGAAATCATGTTTGATCTTGGATTGGGGTCTCCTCTTCTGTTTGGCCGGGTGAAACTTCGAGTCCAGGCTTAGCTTGTGAGTGGTTATCTCCGGCGGGATCCCTGTGATATCAAGCTGGGACCAAGCAAAACAATCTTCTTTAGTTATAAGAAATTGAATGAGGTTTTTCTTGAGCTCAGAGCTTAACCCCGTGCCCAAGTATACCTTTCTATCGAGCAAGTGTTCTCGCAATATGACTTATTCCACCTCCTTGACCGTCGATTTAGTGGCGTCACAATCATCGGAGGGGCAATAAAATATATGGGAACCCGATAATCATCATCCTCGACTTCCTTGTGTTTGTTCGAATTTGCCAAGGATCGTATCAGTGATTGTTATTTGGCCCCGTTTTTGACCATTTGGTTCGAATCCTTCGGTATCAAGATTGCAGACGCCAGTATCACCTCCTCGACCACGAACATTTCATTTGTAGACGGTTGTTCATCATAGACTGTTTTGACTCCATCAGGTGTTGGGAATTTCAGTGCCCAGTGCAGTGTCGAGGGCACTGCCCTCATGTTGTGGATCTATGGCCTCCCGAATAAAGTGTTGTACCTCATGTGTCCTTCGATCACATAAAATTTAGTCTCCTGGATGTTCCCAACGGTGTTTATTGGTAACGTTATTTTTCCCTTAGTACTCTCACATACCATGTTGAATCCGTTTAGAACTCTAACTACAGGCATAATTTGGTCTTGTAGACCGAGCTCCTCCACGACCTTTGATTGAATGATGTTGGCTGAGCTACCTGGATCAATTAACACATGTTTAACCCGAATTTTATTTATGAGTATACATATTACTAGTGCATCTTTGTGGGGCTGCACAATCCCTTCTGCATCCTCGTCGTTGAAAGACAAACTTCCTTCTGGTATGTAGTCTCGAGTTCGTTTCTCCCTAGTGATGGATACTTTGGTGCGTTTCAATATCGGCCCATGTGGGATATCATTCCCACCGATGATCATATTCATGAAGTGTTGAGGTTCTTTTTGTTCTGCCTGTTTGTTAGAATGCCTGCTCCTGAAATGATTCTTGCCTCGGTCGCTCAAGAATTCTTGAAGGTGCCCATTGTTCTATGACCGTGAGTGCTATGATATTTACACATCTGGTTAGGATCCTTTTGGGTTGGGTTGGGTTGGATCGGACTGTAGAGGTCGAGGTCATATGGTATATTTGATGCGCCCGATAGCTGATACAATGGCGGCAACATCAACATTAAAGTTGTATTACGATAGCCTTAGTGCTTCATAGGCCCGATGGACCCGTCGAAGCCATTTTTGGTCATGAGTCCCCGAGTTCTTTGACCTCGGTCATTTTTCCTTTCAATTCTCATGCCCGAGTATTCTACCAGGTTCTCCTTCAACTGGTGTGAAGCCACCGAGCTTCGAATATTGAGTCCCTGAGTGAAAGCTTGAAGAACTCAACCATCAGCGACCGGCGACAGATCCATTCGTTCCATTTGAAACCGAGACACGAACTCTCTGAGCATCTCGTTATCCTTCTGTTTGACTTTGAAAAGGTCTGATTTCCTAGTCTCGACCTTGATGGCACCATCATGTGCTTTTACGAAAGAGTCTGCAAGCTTAGCAAATAAGTCAATAGAATTAGGAGGTAGCTTGTGATACATATCATAGCTCCCTTGGACAGGGTCTCCCTAAATTTTTTCAACAGAACATACTCGATTTCATCATCCTCCAAGTCGTTCCCTGTGATAGCACATGTATAATAGGTTACATGCTCATTTGGGTCGGTCGTTCCGTTATACTTAGGTATTTTGGGCGTATGAAACTTCTTGGGGATCGGCTTCGGAGCCGCGCTCGGAGGAAAAGGTTTATGCACGAACTTCCTTGAATCCAGGCCCTTCAACATCGGAGGTGCTCCTGGGATTTGGTCTGCTGGAATTGTAGGTTTTTACCTTTTTGTCGTTAGCCTCGATTTTCTTCTCCCGTGATTCTATCCATTTTTCCATCTCCTCGAGCATCTTTATGATATCGAGGTTAGCCCCCGATTCATGATCGTTTGATTTCTATGATCGATTCATCCCTGCGGGTGACTTCCCGGGGCAGATCGGGCTTAACCCTACTTGGTGCACGACTTTGGTTCTATAACTGAGCTATCGCCACCTGTTGAGCCTGTAACATTTCAAAGATCACTCATAGACTAATCCCGTCTCCTTTAACATTTTGTGTGTTTCGAGTTGCCGATCGGGCTCCACCACGCACGCTATTTTTGGGGTTGGTAGGCAAGTTTGCGTCGATAGCCACATGCGAATTAGCGTCAATCGAATCTCCGATCGGAATTCCAGCGGGATCAGTATGTGGTACCTCGTTACCGGGTGCTATGTTGTTATCTTTACCTTGGTGATCAGACTCGTTGTTAACATGTAGGGGTGCTGATTGAGAGTTTGACATTTTTATGCTTTAGCATGGAATCAAAGACACTTCAAAGAGCAAGTGTAAAGTAGTGTGTGTCATGAAGATTTGTATCAAATAATCACTATTATCCTTAGCCCTATGGTGGGCGCCAAACTATTTACCCTCAAAATCGAATAACAATTGAATTTATACGTAGTTTTAAGGATACGTGATCTAACTTGATACAAAATGGAAAATCAGATTAATATTGAAATTAATGATGAAAAGTAAATGCAAACCAAACAAGTTGAATTATCTCGGCCGTGAAGGTTGGTCACTCTCGAGTCAAAAATGATTTAATCGATGCCGGAACAGAATGGTGAGATAATCTAGAAATAATAGTATATTGCTTTGGGATGCGTGTTACAATGCCCTCAATGAATTATCAGACCCGCTTTATATAGTAGAGGGGTCCTACTCTAGGTACATTTCTATAAAAGGTAAAAATCTATTGATTTGCTAATTATTGGATCCTTACCGATATGCGCCGAGATTTCCGCCGTAATATCCGCCATGTCGCGGTTATTTCGGTCTTTCGTTTGTTATTTCCGAGCTCGCTCGAGGCTAAGGTCAAGACCTGACTCAACATTCCTCGAAGACAGGTTTTCCGACCTCAGGTTCTAGCTCGGTGAGACTCGAGGTCAATCTCCAGTCCGTGGTCGCCACGTTCCAAGCCAAATTTACCAAGTCGTAGTCGAGCTCGAATTCGACCATATACAAAAGTATTATAGTTAAATTAATTAATTTTAGTGTGTATTCAAGAATTACATAAAAATACTAAAAGTCATAATAATAATTAAATTTAAATATATTATGAATTAATAATATCATCAACTCTCTAAATAGTAATAATAAAGCCAAAACTGTGCATACATGTAACTGAATACTAGTACAACTTTTTTCATAAAAATATAAATATGTACTAGTACTTGTTATATAAAAGCCCCCCAATAAATTATAGAAAAATGGAAAGTAGGGCCCACAGGAAGAGCCAATAAAAGAAAATGCACACTAAATGTGGCAAGCATATGGAGAAGAGAGAGAAAGAGAGAGAGAGAGAGAGTCATGCAAAGCATAGAATTGGCCATGCAGCGTTTGCCGTTTCCAGAGTCTCTTGCCATTTGGGGGACTTCTCTCACGTCTCTCTATCTTCCCTTCTTCTTTCTCTTTTTAGCAACTCTCTTTCCTCCCCTTTTTCCCCCTTTTCCTTTTTTTAGCACAAAAACCCTCTTCTTAATTTCTTTCCTCTTTTCTCTATCTATCTATCTATCTATCTATAATAATCACATCTGCGTGTGAGGGAAGAATTGAAGAGTTTTGTTTTGGGCTTTTAATTTGAGGGGGGAATTAAGAAAGATGGGGAGAGGAAAGATAGACATAAAATTGATAGAGAATGTAAATAATAGGCAAGTCACATTCTCAAAGAGGAGGGCTGGCTTGTTGAAGAAAGCCAATGAGCTTTCTGTTCTTTGTGATGCGGAAGTTGCTGTTATTATTTTCTCCAGTACTGGCAAGCTTTTTGATTTTTCTAGTACTAGGTTTGTTTTTTTCATCTCTTCTTTGAAATCTTGCTATCTGAGTTTTTTTGGGGGGCTTTAATTTAGTTGCATGTATGTTATGAGATTTTGATTTTAATTTTGGGTTGTGTTTTTTTTCTTTTTTTCTTTTTATGGTTTGCATGTGTGGCTGTTGTTTCTTGTTTTTATCGTAGTAATGAATTTCTGATTATGTTGACTTCACTTTGGATTTGTTTTACTTTTATTGTGTAGAATAATGTAGTAGTAGAAAGATATTAGTTTTTTTTTCGTCTGTTTAAGCCTTGTTGGATAGAGTTATCGAGTTACTTACTGGGGTTTCTTTATCTTTGTGTACGCTAACATTGACCAAAAATATAGCCAGACACTGGGTTTCATGAATTCCCCATGTCTACTGTTTTAGGTTGTGTTGATACTTCCTAGAAATTGTTCTAGTATTTTAAGTTCACATAGAAAGAATTTGAATATCGGTTGGTGCACATTTTTCACCATTGTGTATTTCTTGCAAAATTTCCTGTTCTCTGCAAGAATTGTTTTTTTGTGATAATGCTAGTAATACCTTTTCATTGACAATCACTTGATAAATTTCTTCTTCCTTTTTCTTATTCCTGATTTTTTGATTGATCATCTCGAGTGCAATGCTGCTAAATATAAGATTAGATTATCATGTAGGTAGGCCTATGCAATTTTGCATACTCTGTTTTCTTCTCAATTAGAAGGTAGTTGATTAATTTCTTAATATTATGTGTAAACAGGACCATCCGTGCATCCTACGAACTGTTAAAACTCTCTCCTCTTATCGATTTCTGATGTTGATGTTATCTTTACCACTTTCTGTTTGACTTTTAGAGGCAATTTGAACAAGTTATATTGAACTGGAAGTTTCTTGTCTTACTTTCATGTACCATACCACAGTGGTCTGGTGTCGGCGCAGAATGTCTTTTATCTGGTTTTCAACATCATAGCCCTTGTAAATTAGGGGATACTGATTTGGAAAATTCTCTTTTGTGTCGTGGGAATACTCTGGGTATGTTATTGTTGTTGTTGTTCTTTTGTGTTGCTCGCATGCAAAGAAAAGTGAAAATATTTGCGTCCGGAGAAAGTTCCCTTGAATATGGCTTTCTCGCATTACAAAAGATGTGATTTTGATTAATTGCGATCGCTTATCCATAATTTGGTATTAATTTTTGTCAAAATGCAGCATGAAACAGACGCTTTCGAGATACACCAGATGTGTAGCCTCAACAGGGATTTCTGCCATAGAAAGGAAGTCAGAGGTAGAAGATCTTCACCTGTTTAGTTATGATCATGGCTTGCTATACAAAATATGTATAATGCACCGACCTTCGACTCAATATTCTGAGTACTGTTACTCTTCATTCAATATGAAAAGCTGTAACTTTTCTTAAAAGAAAAATAATAAAAACTCTTGAAGAGGAGCCTTGGCGTACCCGGTAAAGTTGCTGCCATGTGACCAAGAGGTCACGGGTTCGAGCCGTGGAAACAGCCTCTTGCAGAAATGCAGGTTAAGGGTGCGTACAATAGACTCTTGTGGTCCCGCCCTTTCCCGTACCCCGCGCATAGCTGGAGCTTAGTGCACGGAGCTGCCTTAAATTAATAAAAGCTCTTGCCAATAAGAGTGTTTTTGCTATATTTGTTTTATGTTCTTGGTGTAATCATGCTTTTTGACAAATTGCGCAGTACCAGAGGGTTCTGTTCTAGGGGGATGGTGAAAGGTGGCTGGGTTTTCTGCACTTCTAGCAGGAAGTCTCCAAAAAAAAGCACATTTTGGGATTCTTATCTGTTTTCTCTTTTGATAGTACCAAACAACAACAACAAAAAAGACAGTATAATCCCACAAAGTGGGGTTTGGGGAGGGTAGTGTGACGCAAACCTTATCCCTACCTTGTGAAGGTAGAAGACTAGATAGGTTTGCTGCCGATAGACCCCTAATTCATACTATTTCTTTTGATAGTATGAAGAAGAAACATTTCTCGGAGTGCATGGGTTTTAAGATTTGTTGTTCATATTGTAAGGCTACATAATTTTTCTGTATTTTCTCCAATAATGTTCATGTTTTTTTTGTTAAGAGGATCATGGGTATCCTTAGTAGGATTTTTGGTGTAATACTCTCTTATTTGTCTTCACTTCAGTATTAACGATCCGGGGAGGTTTTCTGCCCGTGCTCAAAGAATGAAACTTTGGCAATGCACTCTAAATTTTTGCTTACCATTGTTGATACCATGTGGGCTCTTCTCTGGTCAATTGGTGGAACCTAGCATGTCCCATATTTTTTTGTTTAGTTGTGTCTCAGTGTAATTTATGGAGATCTCTGTATCTGCTTAGACTTCTTGTTTGCAATTGAAAAGATGCCCACAGACTTTGTTTTGGGCTTCTTTCTGGTGACTGGGTACTATCAATAAGATTAAAAATCTGGAGTTCAACTTGTCAAATATACACAGCACCTGTTTATTGGTTGATCAGCAGTTAATTCTGGATGGAATACATCAATAAAAGTTACACTACTGATTAGAAAGTACGACATTTTGTTTTTGATTTTTTTTCCAATGCATATATATATTTGAGCCGGAGACTGGAATCAGGTAGTTCTGTATGTTTTCCTTACGGAACTCAAAATATATGAACTTCAGTTTTCTGGTTTTCATCTTTATATGATGTCTCGGGAAATTACACATAATTGAAGGACAAGATGCAATAAAGCGCAATTTGAAGTAGGTCAAGGAGCTGCAGTGTTAGAGATTCAGATATCCATCTCCGGTTTGGAAAACTTGTCATTGCTACAATTTCATTCTGATATCTGACAGTGCGTGGATTCCTTCTTTTTCTTTTGGGTGAAGTCTTCTCTTCGTAAAGGCGGATACTTTTCTTTAATGACATGTGAATTCAATTAGTTGGAAACTGAACGGATCTTTGCTCTAACAGAAAGGGGTAAATATGTAATCACTTGAATGTTCTGTATCCAAATTGACAAATGAAGTACAAGTGATTGGAAATGTTTGCCAAACAGGCTCATCACAACCTTCCTCTCTTAATGAAAATATAAAATTTCTTCAAAGAGCTTCATTACAATCACTTACTGGGAGATGAAGCTAAATAATTTACAAAATCAATATTTCTGGAGTTTTTGCATTACTCGACAGGCACCTGTGGTAACTCATGTTGTCCAGGTGACTTATATCTTGATTTCTGATCTGTGTGGAATGCATTTTTTTGATAAAAAGTGATTATTTTTGCACTTAGAAGTAATACTGTTGTGTGTATTCTATACACACTGACATGCACACATTAGACGCTTCTATTTGTTTGTACCACGGTGGAGGGTTGAGGTGTTGCGATAGTGCGAATACTTAATCGTGTTTAAAATAGTCCCATATCTATGGATATGGTCCTCTCAGTAGAGGTTTCTGAATTTCTTCTCTTTTGCTCTTTTATTGAACAAGGACGATAAGCAGCCACAGCCACAAGAGCAGCTGCAGCCACACGTGCAGAAGCAGGAACAGAAAGAGGTGGACAGTCTTAAAGACGAACTCTCAAAGCTCAAAATAAAACAGCTGTATGGCTCTGTTAATTATGCAAATCTTTGTTTAAAGATATGTAGTACTTGAACATGGTTATATTTATATATGGGACTGACTGTTATTTCAGGCGGTTGCTAGGCAAGGACCTTAATAGTTTGGGTTTGAGTGAATTACGGCTGCTTGAGCATCAACTAAATGAAGGACTATTAGCCATAAAGGACAGAAAGGTGAAGTTTTCTTTGATTATTCAGTTATTAGTCCCACAAGATGTAGTCAGCTTTTTCCAGAATATATCTATTTTATTGAATCTTGAAATCTGAGCTATAATATTCTGCATTCTAGGAAGAATTGCTGATACAGCAACTAGAGAATTCAAGGAGGCAGGTAAACAAACACATCATACAGTTGAACATTTATATTTTTTATTCCAGCAAGAAATGATTAGAAGTACAGGATGAGCTTTTCTTATGTTCTGCTCATGTTTCTTTTTGGATGATGCCTATCCAGGAGGAGAGGGCTGTGTTGGAGAGTGAAACCTTACGCAGACAGGCAAGACAAACCTTCGTTTTTTGTTTATATTGCTTTACATTCTGTAACTCCCCCCCTTTAGGTTTCAGGTGGTTACTTTCTGACACAATTGCTTTTGGTTTCTCACGAGCTGCAGGTAGAAGAGCTTCGAGGGTTATTTCCTCTAAGTGCTAGTTTACCTCCACCTTATCTTGAATACCATCCATTGGAAAAGAAGTATCCAATTATAAAAGAGGGCGAGGAGAGTCTGGACTCGGACACAGCATGTGAAGATGGAGTAGATGACGAAGATTCCAACACAACCTTGCAATTGGGGTATGATATCTTCTTTTTTTGGAGTTAATTTTCTTGCTTCTTACATACATTGTTTGGTGGCTAAATACATTGCATGCGTTGTCACACCTAAAAGGTCCAAGTTAAAAGCACGGTAACTAAAATTTGCAGGCGTCAATTCCTGGTAGTTTGTATAAACTTTCTTGGTGTGCAGTTTGATACTGATAGTCCTTTGTATTCTGTGTACCTTAGGCTTCCAACAATTGGTAGAAAGCGAAAGAAACCTGAGCAGGAATCTCCTTCAAGCAATTCAGAGAATCAAGTCGGCTCAAAGTGACTAATGTTTTTTCGGGACTCGTCCCCTCCTTTGATAGTAGGCACATGTGAGGTCAAATGATATTGAACCAGTTTTCATGTTAAAAACAGGTTCATCTAAACCTGTGATTTTGTCAATGACTTAATGATCCCTTAGATGGCTTGAGCAAGATGAATATGCTGGTTAAATTTTGATTTTGGACAAATCCCTTTTGACAGGGCGTTTAAGATGGAGAATAGAAGAGTTCAGTTCTCCATTTTTACTGATTTTTGGTGTCTAGACCCATTCACATCTCCCTCATGCTATTTGTTTCTTGAGTTAATGGAATGGATGTTCTTGGTCATACATTTATCAGTCTTCTTCTTGAGTATATTTTCTCTAAGTGTTACCTTTTCTTCACTGTTTAGCTCTTCACTAGAGAGATGAAATGTAAAATTCCCTTTCATTTTGCATCCTTTGTGTTTTCCATCAAGGGATTCTAGACCCTAATGGGATACACACACAGAACTTCACCCACCAAACAAGTAGCAATATTTACCACTAAGGAGTGTAGTGGTATCACTGAGTCGAGGGTCTTCCGGAAACAACCACTCTACCCGTCCGGTGTAGGGGTATGGTCTGCGTACACTCTACCCTCCCCAGACCTCACTGGTGGTATTTTACTGGGTTGTTGTTGTTGTGAGTGTAGTGGGATGAATGGGGACTCTCTTCACCCATAACGAGGTCTCGTGTTAGAGACTTGGGAATGAAAAAACTCCTAATTTAAAGGGAAAAAAGACAGAAAGCCAAGCACTTGTAAAGCATTAATTGAAAAATTACATAGTTTACATATATTACATAATAATCAATTCACAACCACTTTATACATGCACAAATTTACCAAAGAATCTACTTGCTATTTCTATTTTCTGGTGTGCTGAAGGCTATGGAGGAATTTAGTCCTTTCACCTAGAACTTGTGTGAAGAGGTCATTTGTTTTCTTCCCAATAGTCTCCAGCAATTCTTCTAAATCCTCCAATCTTCTTCTCAGTTCAATTGCAACTTCACCATTAGCCACTGCTGCTCTCAAACTAGTTACCACTTCATTTATCTCTTTCACCTCTTTTGAAACACCAGTATTTTCTGTGATTTCCTTGGCTAATACAGAATCCCAGCCTTTGATCAAAGAATCATCAAACAAACCAGCTGATATCCTCAATTCCATGTAGGGTTTAACATCACTGCATATTACAGATAACAAAACCCCGAAAACCCACAAAGAAATGCTCCTCAAAATCCACAAAGATCGACGGATGATCAAATCTTTTCCTAAGCAAGAACTCTCTTCATTCTCTGTTATCTTCTCTTCAACTTTAAATTCCTTGCCAAGATCATGAGGCTGAATCTCTTTCAAATGCTCTAAAGCCAGAGAATAGGAATTCTTTCTGATTAGGCTCAATCCATGAGAGATGCAAACCTTAGCATGACTCAAATGGGAAACACCAGAAGTCACAGAATTGAGCAGCTCTAGCAAATTCAAGGTATAATCCAAGTACTCCTCAACTTGTGATTTTCCCCATCTGTTTATTGGGTGGTCTATTTCAACCACAAGCTTTGCAAAAGCTCTATGAATCACTGGAATTGCATCAAGGCAGTTCTGAATCCAAGCCAGGGACAACAACTGCAATTCTGATTCTGTCACTGGCTCTGGAATTGGCAAGACTTTGTTCAAGATTTTCGATACATCGGATCGAAAAACTTGCAAAGTAGAAGCCAACAGGGCTTCTGAATTGTGATGTTGATTCTCCAGCCTGTTGGGATGTTTCAGAAAATGGCTAATCTTATCAACCAAGAGTACCATGTCAAGAAAAGAACAATGAAAGGGAGGTTCTTTTTTTCTTTTTAAAGAAAAGGGTGAAAAGGGGTGGTTGGGGTTGGTTGGCTTTTTGATTGTTTGATTTTTGGTCAATATTTTGATTCATTATATAGTATAGGTGTGGGGTTTTGCAAAACGTGGGCACAAGTTGACAAGTTGTTTTTGCTTTCAGGTGAGCCATGAAACAGCAAAATACTAGCAAATTTCCGCGGCCATTGAGTTTAAAAATGAGTAGGAAAATGCAAAGGGGCATTTGCATCCGTACCCGCTTTTTGTGTCACGTTTTAACTTATACTCGCTTTGCAAATTTTTTTTAACTTATACCCGCTTTTTCGCATAACTTCAGCATACGAGACTGAAGTAGCAAAGACAATCACGCAAAACTTCAGTATTCTAGTAGACGGGCCTGAAGCAGCTTAGTTTTTGTCTTTGTAACTGGGGAACTTGAGCTCTAGAGCTGAAGTTTTTATTTTGTAACTCGCGAACTTCAGCTCTAGAGCTGAAGTTTTTGTCTTTATAACTGGGAAACTTCAGCTCTAGAGCTGAAGTTTTGACTTTGTAACTGGGGAACTTCAACTCTAGAGCAGAAGTTTTGTCTTTGTAACTGGGGAACTTCAGCTTTAGAGCTGAAGTTTTTATTTTGTAACTCGCGAACTTTAGCTCTAGAGCTGAAGTTTTTGTCTTTATAACTGGGAACTTCAGCTCTAGAGCTGAAGTTTTTGTTTTGTAACTGGGGAACTTCAGCTCTAGAGCTGAAGATTTTGTTTTGTAACTGGGGAACTTCAACTCTAGAGCTGAAGCTTTTGTCTTTGTAACTGGAGAACTTCAGCTCTAGAGCTATTCAAATGTTTAAAATCTCTTTAGCACTAACGTGTTTCCCATTTAATTACACTTTCTAGTACTATCATTTTACCCATTTTAATGAAAAACCAGTCAATTTTCCTTCTCTCTTCTTCACATCTTCTCCTCGATCTTCTAAAAAAGAAACAGAGCAGGTGGGTCGTTTCTTCGTCTAAGCTTGTGTAAAATCAAGATGCGAAAAGAAGAATTACTGAAAGTTTCTTTATTGCTGAATTTGTAAAGAGAAAAAAAAATGATGTTTCGGTGGGAGAATCAGTGATTCTTTGTAGCTGATTACTCACTGGTGTGCGCTACTACACACTCATAGAAGAAAACGAAGGAGGAGAAGGAGAAAGAGAAAGGGAGCTGAAGTTGTTTAAAAAGTGGGTACAAGTTAAAAGTTTTAAAAAAAATGGGTATAGGTTAAATGGGGGCGACCAAATAGGACACCCCGTGCAATTTCTACAAATGCAAAATATAAGAGCACAGTA
Source organism: Nicotiana undulata (assembly GCA_005239495.1). NCBI lineage: Eukaryota > Viridiplantae > Streptophyta > Magnoliopsida > Solanales > Solanaceae > Nicotiana > Nicotiana undulata. Next base: position 25,152 of record ML248103.1, read on the forward strand.
TTCACGATTTAAACAACAAAAGTCTATACTCGTTTAAAATTATGCAAATAAGATTCTTGTTTTGTTTATCAGTCAATAGATTTAGTGACAACAGTTTTATTATGTATTCTTACAATCTGAACTTCTTAACTTCTAATAACTGAGATACAAATAATAGTAACTCAACAAATCAAAATGCGAAATGTTTCTTGCAATTTTTTGAACCTTAGGGGTCGTTTGGTGGAATGTATTAGGGAAAATAATATATGTATTAGCTTTAGTATTATTAATCTCTTATTTGATAGTATTTTTTAATCTATGTACAAGTAATAACTATATTAGTTATACACCCTATTCGGTACTAAACTTATACATAGCAAATCATGACATTAGCAATGCTATGATTTTTAATATATGGTAGGTATGTATAAAGATAGAACTGCTATATCAAATCCTTTACAAAGGGTGTGGAGGTTATATTTGTAAACAAATAATTTTTTTAAAAAAAAGATTATGCAATGCTTCTATTCAGTACTATTCTTATACACCTTGCTTCTTCGAGGATTGATCTAGTGACAGTATAAGTTTACACGAGCTTAATATTGCCGTGGTCTAGTTCTAAACAATTTATTGCAAAAGTCAAGGCTTAGTATCTTGCGTAAACGAAAATATGTTTTTTGTTTGAATAAAATTACTTTAATAAAATTATTTTGTGGTAATCGTGAATAATTGAGTGAACTAAAACAGAGGGGCATTTGCAAAATCAGCGGCACAGCCACAGTGGAAAGAAAGCAGAAGAAAAAGCGGTCAAACGGTATTATCCGTGTACATGTTGTACTTTGTTGGTTGTCATTACACACGCCTCTAGCAAGTAGTTTTCTTCTTCTCTACGCTATCTTTATTTATATATTTAAAATGAAATTTGGCGAGCTAATAGATAATTACTAACTAAGACAGATTGTATAAGAATAGGTCATTGTTGATAGTGCTAAACACTTCCTTTCCTTCCTCCAATTTACATGTTTTATTAATTTGTTTTTGTTATACTCCTTGTCCTTACTCAAGGTCTTTTTTTTTTATTTCTCAACAACGAAATATTTATAAAATGTGAAAACAAATTAAAAGAGGAAAATAGTAGTAGAAATTTAGTGTTGTTTCGTCCTTCTGTGATTTCATTTTTTCAAATAGATACGGAGAAGAAGATTGCTCCAATGATCATCATAAAGTCTTATTCAACAATGAACTATTCTGGAATAATATGTATTCAAGAATAAGACATCTTAGGTAGTCAAAGATTAATTTCCTTCCTCCAATTATATACTCCAACACATAACCTAGATAAGAATTCAAGAATATGACGTTTTAGGTCGGCTATATTTGCTTATACTTATCTGATACTTAAATAATATTCTTACTGTATGATAATTTTATACTATTTTGATTCACTTTGAGTGATTTTTTTATTATTTTTATATACATTAAGAAATTCAATTTTAATATTAATTGGCAATATAATTGATTACTATAATCTTAATTTGTTCGTTGAAAATACAACATACGTCAAGGGCAAATATAAAAAAAGAAATTAATATCTTTTTAATATTTGAAAAAATCAATTATTAGGGATCACAAAAAATGATCAAAATATTAGTTAAAATGGACCAATAGTAATACCTTGCTGATATATGAGTAATAAAGAATGTTCTTTCTCTTCGAGGTTGCATCAATTGATTTCCTTTTTGAGTATTTCTATTATTAATCATCAACAGAGTGAACTGAATAACTTCAGCATCTTCTGCTGAAATTTTTGAAAAAGCTTTATTGCAAAACTAATGAATCCAACACAAAACTTCAGCTTATCTAGTGCTAAAGTTTTTACAAATGAACTGAATAACTTCAGCATCTTCTGCTGAAATTTTTGAAAAAGCTTTATTGCAAAACTAATGAATCCAACACAAAACTTCAGCTTATCTAGTGCTAAAGTTTTTACAAATGAACTGAATAACTTCAGCATCTTCTGCTGAAGTTTTTGAAAAAGCTTTATTGCAAAACTAATGAATCCAAATGAACTTAATAACTTCAGCATCTTCTGCTGAAGTTTTTGAAAACGAACTGAATAACTTCAGCATCTTCTGCTGAAGTTTTTACAAATGAACTTAATAACTTCAGCATCTTCTGCTGAAGTTTTTGAAAACGAACTGAATAACTTCAGCATCTTCTGCTGAAGTTTTGAAAACGAACTAAATAACTTCAGCAATCTTCTGCTGAAATTCTTGAAAAAGCTTTATGACAAAACTAATTAATCCAGGACAAAACTTCAGCTTATTTAGTGCTGAAGTTTTTACAAATGAACTAAATAACTTCAGCATCTTCTGCTGAAGTTATTGAAAAAGCTTTATGACAAAACTAATTAATCCAGGACAAAACTTCAGCTTATTTAGTGCTGAAGTTTTTACAAATGAACTAAATAACTTCAGCACTTCTGCTGAAGTTTTTGAAAACGCCTAGAATGCTGAAGTTTTGTGTGATTGCCTTTGCTACTTCAGGCCCGTATGCTTGAAGTTTATGCGAAAAGTGGGTACGCTTGCAATTTTTTTTGCAAAGCGGGTATAAGTTAAAACGTGACCCAAAAGCGGGTATAGATGCAAAAGCCCTGTGATTGAGCTGTTTGAATTTGGGCCTTTAACTGCAGTATATGGGCCTTAGCTTATCCTGGGTTGGTTTTCCCCGGCTTGTGGAATTTAAGGAAAGGAAATTTTAGTAAAAATGGCGTATGGTAGCCACTAATAAAGGTGGTGTTTATTTTTTATCCACCAAATACTGAGCAAAATAGCCACTACTCTATTAAAATTATTTTGAAAAGACAGTTTTGCCCTTTCTTCACTTCTTATATTCTAAAACCCTTGTTTTATTCATTCGGAGGGAAAATTGAGAGGCAAAATTTCAGAGGCTTTTTCGCGTGCTCCTCAGTATCTGTATCGTCCTTGCATGCAAACCAGTTGCACTTAATCTTTTCCCTCGTCATCTTCTCTGCATTGAACGATCGAACTGGTAATTTTTTTTTTTGATTGAACGATCGAACCCGTGTTGTTTTTTTTTATTTTTTTTGCTTTTATGCATTTTTGTTTTTGTATATGTGTAATCGAGATTAATGATGTGTGTGGCATCAAGTATGTGTGAAATTTCAAAAATAAGGATTATAAGTTGATTCAGTGTCGAATATGGATCGGATTCTTTTGATGAAGTTATTCAGAAAGTTTTGGTATTGAAATGTGTTTGTGGTTCAATCAATATATTTGATTATGTAAGGACATTTCATAAAAATAGTCGTACGAATTCATAAGCTAACTGTGTTTATGAATTTTTAGTTAATTGTGTTCATAAAGTTAAGGACCAAGTATTCTTAACTTTTGGACTTGGATCTCAAAGTTAAGGACTTAGTGTCCTTAACTTTTGAACTTGAAACTTGAAGTTCAGGATGTCCTTAACTTTTCAACTTGAATCTATAAGTTAAGGACTGCCTGTCCTTAACTTTTAAACTTGAAACTTGAAGTTTAGGACCAAGTGTCCTTAACTTTTTAACTGAAAACTTGAAGTTTAGGACTTATTGTCCTGGACTTTTAAACTTGAAACTTAAAGTTCAGGACCTATTGCCCTTAACTATTAAACTTGAAACTTGAAGTTAAGGACTGCTTGTCCTTAACTTTTGAACTTGAAACTTGAAGTTCAGGACCTATTGTCCTTAACTTTTAAACTTGAAACTTTAAGTTAAGGACGGCTTGTCCTTAACTTTTGAACTTGAAACTTGAAGTTCAGGACCAAGTGTCCTTAACTTTTCAACTTGTAACTGTAAGTCCTAATATTTTAGTCCTAATCTTTTATTTTCTTTTTCCTTCTTTGTAGTGTGCTAATGGAAGGAGATCATGTGTTCGAGTTTGATGTTTGGTGTAATTTAATGAGCTATTGGAAAGGAGATTTACATTATAAGAAAATAATAAAAAGTTTTTTGTCGAACAAGCAGTGGAAGAAGTTGAGGGATGGTATTTTCGAAAACCTTTTCCGATTACAAAGTGTGAAGTTATGTGGTAGACTTATTCACTGTGTATTACTTTCAGAAATTGTAAGTAATGACCCTAATTCGATGACATTCAAGGTTTTTGACCATGAAATTAAGTTTACACGTGAAGCATTTAATATAATTACTGGTTTGAACTGTTCTTCTTCACTGGACATCAAACGTTTGCATGAAAAAGAGAATAGGCTTTCGAAAGCCTATTTCCCTGGAAAGGATAGAGTTGAGTTAGGTGATTTGTTTAATTTTATTACTAGTCACCCAGATGGTACAACTGCATTATTTGTAGGCAGCGATGATCATGCTGTGAAGTTGGCAGCAATTTATTTTGTTGAATCTGTTTTGTTGGGGGAAGCGGAAGAATAGGAATGTGTCCGAGCAGATAATGAAAATTGTAGATGATGATCAACTATGCTCTTCTTTCAACTGGGGCTCTCTTTGTTATGAAACGTTATTAAAATCATTGAAGAGTTGTTCGAAGACCAATGAGAATGAGAATGAGAATGAGAAAGACAAAGATAAAGACAAAGATAAAGACAAGGATATCTACACTTTACTTGGATTTCTTTTTGCCTTTTGTGTTTGGATTATGGAAGTGTTGCCAATTTTCCAAGAAAAATAATTTGTGAACTTCCGAGAATGTGGTTATCCTCGGATGTTGTGTTATTCAGACATGAAATCTCCACAATATGATTCTCTGTGTAAAAGATACTTCCATAATGAAAGTGTAAGTTAATTTGATTACTAGCTTTTTTTTTTGTTCATGTGTTTTAGTTCTGAAAACTTATATTTTTTTTCTTATATAATAGTTGTATAAATTGGTCGAGGTGACACCATTTATTTCTAGTGAAGAAGATGCCGAGCCTGTTAGTGTGCATGAGCCATTGTCTCAAGATCAAAGCTCAATGCTGTAACGACCCAAATTTCATAAGGTCGTGATGGTGCCGGACACCACGGTCAGGCAAGCCAATCATTAATTGGTTAAGTTAAATTCCTATTTTAGCATTTTTAAAATCATTACCTTTCACTTTATTACATAATAACTGAATAAAATCCGCTAAGTAAATACGATGACTTAATATTCCATTTTAATAAAATACATCCCAAACACATCCCAGAACCCAGTGTCACAAGTGCATGAGCAAATTCTAAGAATTTTACAAATACTACAAGGCTTGTCCGAAATACAAATTGGACAAGGAATTTAAAATGAAAACAAATACAATATGAGGGAGGCTCTGTAGGCTGTGGGTCGTCTCCGGATGATGCAGCTCGTCTAAGTCTCCAAGTCAGCCACATCGCTGTGTCGAGCAGGGCCACTAGCTATGAATGTACCTATGCAATAAAAATGCACAACAAGTGTAGTATGAGTACGAAAATAACGTGTACTCAGTAAGTATCCCGCCTAACCTCAGAGAGGTAGTGACGAGAGGTCGATTTAGACACTTGCTAGAGGTCAATACAATATAATAGATGAAGGATATCAACATGGTTATTAACATCAAATGGCAAATAATGACAGGAAAAATCAACTGTTTCCATAAATTTATAAATTCTCCTGTTTCCGTCATTTCATTTAGCAGTTAATCCCATAAGACAATTTAACAGTTCAAGTCACAGATGGTATATAATATGTATATATCATGCGTAGGAAATGCCGAGGGTTGAACGGCCTGAACCAACAATAATAAAATGTGCATTGCTGTCACACCTCCTTTTTCCACCCCGGCGTAATAAATGGTAATAAGGGAGTTTTTCCATTTTAAGTAACATTATTCGGATTTGGGATTTATTTTAGTTTTCGGAGTTGCCACCCGGATTTTTGACGATGTTCCGGGACACCGTTTATTGAAATCCCAAACCAAGGAAATTTAGACTCTGTTTAAGTTGTCTGCGACTAGAAATCCGGGTAAGGAATTCTGTTAACCCGGGAGAAGGTGTTAGGCATTCCCGAGTTTCGTGGTTCTAGCACGTTCGCTTAACTATTAGTATTTGGCCTCAGTTATCTGATTATTTACGTGTTTTAGTCTATTGTGCATTTAGCCTTTTTAACTTTCATCCGCTTTTAATATTTATGGATTTATCTTGAAACAAGTCACGATGGCGTGCACTTGTTCGTTTTTGGACACATTGTAATTGCGCCACATGAAATGCACTCGCAATTACAACATGTGATTTTTATTATTGTTTTGAGTTAGAGTCGGGGACATGAGTTTCCACACTCGAGTGCAAATTATATAGTCATGACTATGGTCATGACGGTTAAAAATGCCTATTTGAGGCGATACTCAATTATTCTCTAAGTTTTGGAATTTTTATCTAAAGAGGTATTTTTAACTTTACGGGATATGTATATAAACAACTTTTGATATTTATGGATTTATCTTGGAACAAGTCACGATGGCGTGCACTTGTTATTTTTGGACACATCGCAACTACGTCACATGAAATGCACCCGCGATTGCAACATGTGATGTAACGAGCCAACCGGTCATTTTGATCTCTAGCACGCCGTTCAGCGGTTGGAAGACATGAACAACTTCATTTCAGGTATATTGACTTGTGCGTATGGTCGGAATTGAAATTTCAAGAAGATCGAAGTTGAATTGAAAGGAGAATATTCATTTCAGAAGCCTTAAGTTGGAAGAATCGACTTAGACTGGAATTTGGAGTAAACGACCTCGGAATCAGGATATGAAGGTTCCAACAGGTTCGTATGATGATTTCGGACTTGGGCGTATTTTCGGATCGGGTTTTGGATAACCCGGGAGCGTTTCGGTGTATATTGTGGAAGTCAGCATTTTTGAAGGAATTTCCTAAGTTGGCTTGAAGCGCATTTCAGAGATATTGACGTCCGTTTGGGATTCCAAGTCTGGGAATAGCCCCGTATGGTGATTCTGGAGTTGGGAGCGCAACCGGAAGTGGAAATTTTGATATCGGGGTCGGAATGCGATTTCGGAAGTTGGAGCAGGCCCGTAATTTTGAAAATGACTTGTGTGCAAAATTTGGCGTCAATCGAAGGTGATTTGACGGGTTTCGACATCGAATGTGGAAGTTTGGAATTTCAAGTTCTTAAATATTTGGATCGAGGAGCGATTCGTCGTTTCGATGTTGTTTGATGTAATTTGAGGCCTCAAGCAAGTCCGTGTCATGTTTTGGGACATGTTGGTGTGATTGGACGGGGACCCGGGGGCCTCGGGTGGATTCCGGGTGGTTAAAAGATCAATATTTGAAGTTGAAGAAAGCTAAAGGTTGTTGTCATCTGGTGTGACCGCACGTGCGAGGATTTGGCCGCAGGTGCGAAGGATTGAGGGTCTGGATGGGAGCGCAAGTGCGATGGTATTTCCGCACTTGCGAGGTCGCATATGCGGATTATGGGTCGCATGTGCGAAGTTAGCTTGAGTTGAGGAAAAACCGCAGGTGCGGAGGTTTGGTCTCACCTGCGGAATCGCAGGTGCGAGTGTTGGACCGCAGGTGCGAAAAGAGGCCTGGGCAGAATGTTTTAAAGACGGATTTTTGTCATTTCTCACCATTTTTCATATGCTATGGGCGATTTTGGAGAGCTTTTCAAGGGAGATTTCATCAAGCTTCAGAGGTAAGATGTTTCTACTTATTTTCAAGTTAAATACAAGGTTATTACATGTATTTAACATGAAAATTGTGGGAAAATATGGGGATTTTGAAGAAAACCTAGAATTTGATAAATTTGATTTTTAGCCACGAATTGAGCTCGAATATTTGAGTAAATTGCATATTTGAACTAGTAAAGCTATGGGTAGAGATTTTCTTCAAGAAATTTCGAAGTCCGGGCACGTGGGTCCGAAGGCATTTTGGTCATTTCATTGAGCCGGGTTGGGGAATTTTGTAATTTGAGTTTGTTATGAACAATAGAGTATACTTTCATCGAATTGTCGTTATTTGGATAGTTTGGGGGCGTCGTGCATCCATTGGAGTCGTCAGAAGGCTTGGAAGCCGTTTATGGAGATTCGGAGCGAGGTAAGTCTCCTTTCTAACTTTGTGAGGGGGAATTGTCCCCATAGGTGAACTAAATGAATATAATCTATTACTTGCGGGGGGCTACGTACGCACGAGGTGACGGGATTCCGTGCGTAACTACTGTTATGCCATATTCGGGTAGTCTAGGACCCACTAGCATGCCTTACTTGTTGTACCTGTGAATTTATCTATGAGATTAGCCTAATGATGTTATCGAGTTAATAATTGAGTACTTAAGAAGGTCAGAGCTTATTTTCCTTAATCACTTGAGAAGAAAATGGATCCTTCCCTGTATAATTGTGTTCCGGATGAATCAGTAATATGTAGAACCTTATTAAACTTGAAAAACGAATTTCCAAAAAAATGGCTTAAATACTATCTTCATGTTCACCTAAAGAGAATTTTCTTACTTCTGTGAGAAATCGTTTTTCTGATGAAATTTGGATCCACTGTGTGATTATGTGTACTTACGAGCACCTGAGTCGCAGGTATGATTCGCGAGCAGGCTAGCCGTATTTATTTATATGTATAACCGCGTCGCATGATCGATTCGCGAGCGGGGTGAATAGATGCATCTATGGTTCGAGCCGTTCGACCCTCGGCAGTGCACAGTTTATTATTGTTGGTCCGCGCCGTTCGACCCTCGGCATTGCTTGCACATTATATTTGCTGCATAGTTGCTATGACCTTTTCCTTATTACTGACCTGAAACTTTAAAGTTGTCAACTGAAATGTTAGGAAATTTGGAGTTATTAAGGATTTTTGGAAGAAGTTGTTCCTTCCCCCTTTGATTAAGTTGTTATCTGATTAAATCACCAATGCTGAATAATTGTTAGTAATATAACGAAGAATTAAAGTGTTAAATGTGGAAAGAGCTGACATTATTTATTACTGAACTTAATAAGTTGCCTATGATCATCATGCTTAGTGTCACTCTTGAATATTCTAAATTGACCTATAGCAAATGTCTAATTTGACCTCTCGTCACTACCCCTCTGAGGTTAGGCGGGATACTTACTGAGTGCATGTTGTTTTCGTACTCATACTACACTTGCTGTGCATTTGTTGCACAGGTACATTCATAACAGTGGCTGATTTGGAGACTTAGGCGGGGTGCATCATCCGGAGGCGTTCCGCAGCTGACAGAGTCTCCCTTCTATGTATTTTCATTTATTTTTAAAGTCTTCGTCCAATTTTTTCCTTGGGCAAGTGTTGTATAATTGTGTATATTCCTAGAAGTTGCTCGTGTACTTGTGTCACCGGGTTCTGGGGATGTGTTGTGATTTAATTGATTAAACTGAATTGATTTGCTGTCGTATTCAATTAACGAAGATTTATCTATTTAATTATGAAATGCAATAAAAAGGTAACAATTTCGAAGACAATAAAGCAGAGGTTTACTTCAACCAATTAATGAGTGGCTTTTCTGACAGCGGTGTTCGGCGCCATCACGACCGTAAAGATTTTGGGTCGTGACATGTGATTTTATTATTGCTTGAAGTTAGAGTCGGGGGCACGAGTTTCCACACCTATTTGAGGCGATTTTCGATTATTGATAATTTTAATCTAAAAGTGGTCCTTTCAACCTAGAGGATATGTAGAAAGTTGTCTAAGTTTAAGTTCACTAATTCAAAAGATAAATGTTTGGGCTATGGCCATGTTTTAGCCCAATTTATCATTTTAACCCTTTTGGCCAATCCCAGTTTTGGCTATTTGCGAAATAAGTGGAGCTTTACAACTCAATTAAAAGCATGCTAATAACGAAAGGTTTGCAAAACGGTTCAAACAAGAACATTGATTTACAAATCTAAAACTACAATCATCATTGTTACAGTCAGCTATTGCAAAGAAACTTATTTAGGAAAAAACAGTACCTATATACTTTAGGATCCATTAATTTCGAAGTAGAAAACTTAAAGTGATTTACAAGGATTTTGATAGGAAAAGGGATCTTTCAATAGTAAGAAAAAGGGACTGGAGTTGTGGACAGATGTTTTTCAATTTTAAATAGCCAGTTTGGCATTTTTCTAGTGTCTTTTCCCTTCAAGATTTAGCTCGATATTAACCTTTCATAGAAAGAGGTTATGGTTTCAAATTTGTTAGAAACGGGCATTTAGTCTGTAAGAATATACCTACAAGTTCATGTAACATTCTGTTTTTTCTGGAGACTCACATTTGTTGAAAAAAACACAGATAGGTTAGAGCTTGAAGAAAACAGGATTCGAGATCCCAAAAGGTTAAGACCAGACCTAACGATTTGAACCTGAAGTTTTATAAACTGTACTTGTACTAATTCATGACACCATAATGCAACCGAATAAATACATACAGTCCAGTTTATTTTTACAATGATTAAAAAAAATGAATAAATACATCTTGTTCGACTGAAAAATACAGATTTTGAAGAAAAACTACATGAAGGCAGTAAAAAAGAAAAAGAAAAGGGAATATTATCCCTAAACTACTGCTCCTTGAAACCTTTTGTTTTGACTAGAACATCCAACTTCTGCTTGTGCTTTCTAAACAACCAAAAGAAGAAAAAAAGAATATTTTTATGCATTTTTATGGAAGGAACCTGACCATAAAGAAGGTCAGGTTCAAAATTCAATAATGCCAAACCATTATAAACTTAGCATTTAATATCTTTCATATAATCTATATTCGAAAAAAAAAACACCTAACCAACTTTCAGCAAACATTCACACATCTCAAACTCAGATTTTCATACAAAATCCAGTCAAGGGAACTCAAACAAACCAATAGATTTACATAACATCATAGAAAACCAGATCTTCTAAAAAATTTGTGTACTCATGGTTTCAGTATATTTTTTGATACTTTATATTTTTTTGTGAGCAACGAAAACAGTCTTCCAGAAGAAACTTTTGTGAGAAAATTTATAGAAAATTTCGTTGTCTAATTTTCAGATTCTCCAGTAGCTAAGAAGTATTTTCAGTGGTAAAAGTCTGTCAAAATCCCTCAAAAATCTGTCCAATTTTCAGAGAACCAGGTAAGGTATTTATAGGGGTTTTAGGATAGGATATGCTTAGCATATTCTTTATCCATAAGGTTGAAGAATGGTACAGGTGCAACTATCAACCCTATCCTTTTGGGACAGCTGCACCATTCTAGAAAATTCCAGCCCCTGAAATTACCCTTTTAACCCCAAAATATCTGATTTCTTTATTCTAGAAGGTTCTTGGGTTGTTACACCCAAGATTACCTTAGCTAAAAATTCTATACTACTCCTTAAAGTCCCTAGAATTACCCTTTAGGTAACTAAGGTTAAGGTTAATCGAGGTTATTTATTAACTTGGGTTAGTTGATTCAGCATTAAGCTTAGGTGGATTTTGGATTTAGACTTAGCTTAATTTGGGTAATTTAGGCTTATCTACCAATTATAGTTAATCATCTTAATTGATTGATTAATTTTAACCTTAAACTGATTTTAAACTCATTTGATCTTACGTGAATCATTTTTAGGAATTAGGCTAGATAGTAACTAATTAATTAGTAGCTAAACCTTTGTTGTTTTTATCAACAGTTAATTAATTAATTTCAGATTAATTAACTACTTTCGATTAGTTAGATTGAACTCCTTAGACTTGGGTTAATTGATCCTATAACCTACTTTAATTAATTAAACCTAATTAGTTATTCTTGACTAGGATTAGGACTAATGCTCAAATTTATGAGCATCTATTCTCAAAGCTGACATGATTCCAATGTCCTAGTTCCCATGACTAGCTATCAAAACAGTCATAACAACTTAAGAAAACTAGCTAAAGAAACAATGCAAAGGCAGTATTCAGGAATCAATTGGGTTTTAACCTAAAACATGCAAGACTAACTTTATTAAGAAAGATCAATCATTAAAAGAAGTATGAAACTTAACCTTAACATTCAGGATCATTTAGAACCGAAAATAGAATTAATTAAGAACCAAGTCATTTTAACAAGCTAAAACAATCAAGAATACAAATTATCATCACTCAAGCTTGATCGCAGATTCAAAACTAGTTAAGAAAATTAGGAATAAACTAAGGAAAGGAATCAGATAGTTTTACCAAAGTAGTAACATATTAATTAATTAATTAATGACTAATTATAAATCAAGACGAACAATCTAAACCTAAAAATGGTTATCACATACTCGGAAAATGCATGATAATGAAGAAGCTAATCTAATGGAGAAAAACACGAAGACTGTAGACGAAACAAAGAACACAGACAGAAAATAGTCACACACATATGGGGTTTGATTTTGGAAAATTAAAGAAGAGATTCTAAGAAGGGGGGGGGGGGGGGGGGGGGGTACCTGGGTAAAAAAAGTTGGGTTTGTCCGGTTGGGACGAGACCGGGCAAACACAAAANATTGATAAAGTAAGAAGATTGGGTATGAGAGGGGGGGGGGGGGGGGGGGAGGGGGTTACCAGTGTTACAAGAGCTTGGTCTGCTCCGGTTGGCCGGACTCCGGCAAACTCAAAAGCGACTCCCACTTACATGAATCGATGGCTCTTGTCAAGAGTCATCGACTCATATGAGTTTGAGTCACAGAGTCGAGGCAGAATCAACTTAGGAGTATTTTAGGGTTTGGTTGTTCTTCGATCTAAAATTGTGCCTTCTAGGGTAATCTTTTGGGGAAAATAATGGTGGGATGTGGTTGAAGGGGAGGTGAGGACTGCCTGGTGAAAATTTGGGGGTGTTTGGTTGAGCTCTGCCGCCGGTGGCGATTTTCGGCCGACGGAGCTAGGGCGGTGGACGGCGGTTCACGGTGAGAGTGAGAAAGGAAGGAGAGAGACGGGTTTGGGAGGGGGGTGTTAGACTTCTAAGTGAAATGGGGGTGGGGGGAGTGTTTGGACACTTAAATACTAAAGGGTTGTGGGGTTCCAGCCGTTAGATCAAAATAGATCAACGACTGGGATGAATTCACTAATTAAAACGGGGTCGTTTGGACAGGGCTGGGGCCGGCCGACTTCAATTGATTGGGCCTGGGTAATTTTGTGTGTAGAGAGGGGATTGGGCCTGGGTAGTTTTGGCCCAAGCCTGGTTTGATTCAAATAATTGATTAATTGATACTAATTTTAATTAAATCTTAAAAATAATGTAGTAATTAATTTATCTTTGTTCAATTATAAATTAATTGGTGAGTTGATTTAAATTTACACCATTCAATTTAATACTCATGTCATTTAAAGAATCAATTTCACAATTTTGTTAGGAAAAAATAATTTAGTTATTAAAACTACATTACATCAAATAATGGACATTTATTTGTTACCTACTTCAATTAATTATAAATAAGAAATTCGTAATTCCTAATTATGCAATTTTAAATAATTTTAAAAGACGAATTATGAATGTGCAAATGCAAAAATAATTCACAATTAACACTAAAATTCAACAAAATTCGTAAAATTAATTTATTTATTGAATTTTTAGGAGTATATGGTGGGTGAAAAATCACGTTCTCACAGCTGCCCCTCTTTGCTCGGAAACACGAAGAGTTTTCGGGCAAAGACAAAGTGAGCAGTCATGAACGATATTACCCATTCGCGTACTCCATGTGAAGCGTTTTTGAAAAGTTTGACCGAACCCTGCCTCAAAGGTTGCCTACATATCCTTGGCTATAAAGGAATCTAGTTAGTGTAGTTTTTGAAGTTTTGGTAGCTGGGACTACCCTGTAACTGTGGTTTCACTGCGGTTGCTGCTGTTACTGCCGCTGAGCTCTTTATTACACCAAAGTAAAAAATAAATAAATGAAAAAGACTAAGCTAAACCTATCAACTATGAGTTACAAGAGTCCTATCTATTAGTCTGCTGAAGCCTGATCTTGAGTCTTGGCTGCTTTTATACAGACTTGATCTGGATCTTGATGTTAGTTGTAGGCGCTGGTTCAATCTTCTTCAGCATTTTCGGATCAAGAAGGGACATGCACCGTTTGTGACTTCAATCTTGTCTTGAGCGGTCCAACATCTTCTCCGCATGTACTTTGGGTTTGGTATTCTCTTTTTCTTCTTTTATTGAGACATCTTCTTTTGGCCGTCTCGAATCCATTATAATCTGCGCAAAATCAAAATAAACTAACGAAATTTTCTGCCCCAGTTTTCACTAGGAAAATTTCGTGAGTTATTGCAACGGAACCTATGCTACTTTATTATTGAAAGAAATGAAAAGCCGAGAATGGTGTACCCGGAGTTAATGTAGACTAGGGGGTGGATACCTTATGCCTAAAAAGTAAAATCAACTAGGGCTTGGAGACCCTATGTTGGAAAAGATCGACAGGTTATGCTGTCGTCAAGAAAAGATCACCGGGTTATGCCGATATCTGGGGGAAGGATCGACGAGTTATTCCGTTGTCAAGAAAAGAGATCACCAGTTTATGATGGTGTCTGGAAAGGTCAACAGGTTATGCTATTGCCCGAGAAAAAAGGAGATCACTGGGTTATGCCAGTGTCAGGAAGTGATCAACATGTTATGCTGTTATCAGAAAAAGATCAACAAGTTATGCCGGCGTTTGGAAAGGTCAACATGTTATGTTGTTGCTTGAAAAAGAGATCACTGGGTTATTCCAGTGTCAAAGAAGTGATCAACGGGTTATGCCGTTGTCAGGAAAAGATCACCAGGTTATGTCGGTGTTTGTAGAGGTCAACACGTTATGCTGTTGCTAGGGAAAAGAGATCGCTGGGTTATGCCAGTGTCTAGAAATGATCAACATGTTATGATGTCGTCAGAAAAAATATCACCAGGTTATGCTGATGTATGAGGAGGTCAACAGGTTATGTTGTTGCCTAAAAAAAGAGATCACTGGATTATGCCAGTGTCTGTAAATGATCAACAGGTTATGCTGTTGTCAGGAAAAGAGATCACCAGGTTATGCTGGTGTCTGAAAAAGGTCAACAGGTTATGCTGTTGCCTGAAAAAGAGATCAATGGGTTATGCCAGTGTCTGAAAAAGGTCAACAGGTTATGTTGTTGCCTGAAAAAGAGATCACTGGGTTATGCCAGTGTCTGGAAATGATCAACAGGTTATGTTGTTGTTAGAAAAAAAAAAGATCACCAGGTTATGCTGGTGTCTGCTAGGGAATGGGACCCTATGTTGGCCTCAACTAAGGAATGGAATATCCTTTGGTTGGAAAAGGTTTAGCTAGGGATTGGGGACCCTATGCTACTTTAGGTTTGAATCATTTTCAACTCATTTCTTCTTTTTCTTTTTCTTTTCTTTTTCTCTTTTTTTATTTATTTATTTTTATTTTCATGCATGCGGGAAAGGATTTTTGGAGGAAAATTCCCCTTTTGGAGTCAATGCTGCAAAAGCTCCTTCTAGCCCTTGCACAATTTCTTTTGGTTGCGCCTGATTTTTGCACGGTTTGCTTTTGAGTTGCACCTGTTTCTTATTTCAACAAAGAACAATTTGTTAGTTTGAAACAGTGGTAGGTTTTGCGGCCTTGATTATTTCAACTGCTTGATCTCGGCTCTTTTGATGAAGATCTCAACCGCTTGCTTGCTTGTTGGGGATTGGGTCTCATTTCTAAACCCGGGGACCTTGGGTTTTCAGACTTTATCACGGTGATAAGTCACGGGGGACCCGACATTTCAACTTTATTTTGCCTTTGCAGGCCTTTCACTTGTTTTCTTTTTGGGTTTCTGGAGCGTCTATAAACTTCAGGCTCCCTAGATTTGTTGCAACGACTAGTCACATGGGACTTAATCGTTCCAACTTTATTTCGCCTTCCTTGGCCTTTCATTTCTACTTCGAAGAATTTGGGAATACTATGGATTTTCAAACTTTTGCCGCGTGGTTGCCACGTGGGATTCAACCTTTCAATTTCATCTGCCTTTATAGGTGCTTCGATTTGATTTTCTCCTTTCAAGGGTTTTGAGTTTGAAGCATCGGTCACGAAGGTCGGTCGGGATTGACTTGATGCCCTTGGTGAGGCTGAGCGCCTTTTGCATATTAGCCCATGCCAAATGAGATCCTGTAAATCAGTTTTTCCATCCTTTCTTTGCCTTAGTTTCGAAAACAGAGTTAGACCGAAAGGGACTTGAAAGGAAATAAATGACAGAACGAATAATGAACAAAAAGGTATCCCTTTCGGGGGAAAGGACAGAAGGACTTATCTGGAGTGCATGCGGACTTCAATGAACATGACATGCCTTTTGGACTGGATTCCTGATCTGTGTAGAGTATCCAACTCTCAGTAATTCATCACGACTAATACCCCGATATCGAGAAACCTTGCCCCGGACTGTGTCCATATCAGTGATCCATTATCCTTTTCGATTAGTGGCGCCCTTTGCAGGTTTTCGCCGACTAACCTCTCTCATTTCTCTTCTTACCATAGCCTTGTAGTGCTCTTTGCGAGTTTTCACTAACAAGACTCTCTTATTTTCAATTTCTCTGCTTACCATCGCCTCACGGTGCCCGTGTGGGTTTTCACCGATAAGACTCTCTCGTTTTAATTTCTCTCATTGCTTGTATCAGCTTCAAACATCTGCATCCTCCAACTTTAGACATCTCCGCCGATCGATCGGAAGGACTTGAACATGGTTTTGGGCAAAAAGAATTTGGATTGAGTTACAACTTTGGAACTTTTAGGCGAAAACATAACATCTGCCTCAACTTAAACTCTTGGGGAAATGTGGAATTTTATTTTGGTGTGACTGAACCCCAGGGAGAGGGTGCCTACGTATCCTTTCAGAATCAAGTTGAACGTAGTTCAGGGAAACATTTTGTTTTGGTTTTTGTTTTGATCGTTTTTTTTCAACAACACTTTCAAGTTCCAAAAAGGGTAATCAAAGAAAAGTAACTAGATTAAAGGGTTTGCAAAAGTTGGGTAGTGTTTGGGGTAGCGTGAATGAAAGACTTCGTCATTTAGATCGGGAGCATCCATATTAGGAAAAGGTCAAACATAGCACCTTTTGACCGCATCTGCATTAACAACCATTTCGGGATCATTTCCTTCGATGTCCCCTAAGTACAATGCTCCTTTTGGTAGTAGTTTCCTTATGATGTATGTACCTTTCCAATTCGAGGCGAATTTTCCTTTCGCCTATTCGTGGTGTGGGAGGATACGTCTTAGGACAAGTTTCCCCACTTCGAAGTTCCTAGGCCGCACTTTCTTGTTGTAAGCGCAGGCCATTGTTTGTTGGTACAACTGCCCGTGGCAAACTGCGGCCATTCGTTTCTCATCAATCAGAGTTAACTGTTCCAACTGGGTTTTGACCCATTCGTCATCCTCAATTTCTGCTTCGACAATGATCCGAAGGAAGGGGATCTCAACTTCGCGGGTATTACGGCTTCAGTGCCATATACTATTAGATATGGTGTAGCTCCAACCGATATGCGCACGGTCGTGCGATATCCCAATAATGCAAAAGGCAATTTCTCGTGCCATTGCCTGGAAATCTGAATCATTTTCCTGAGGATTTTCTTGATGTTTTTGTTTGCTGCTTCAACGGCGCCATTGGCTTTGGGACGGTAAGGGGTGGAGTTGCGGTGTGTGATTTGAAACTACTCACATACCTCCCTCATCAAGTTACTGTTCATATTTGCGGCATTGTCGGTAATGATAGTCTTTGGGATACCAAAATGACAAATGCTATTGGAGTGCACAAAATACACCACTGCTTTGTTAGTGACAGCTTTGAATGTGACCGCCTCGACTCATTTCGTGAAATAGTCGATAGAAACCAGGATAAATCTGTGCCCGTTTGAGCCCGATGACATCCATTCCCCAGGCAACAAACGGCCAGGGTGCTGACATGGGATGCAATTCTGAAGGTGGTGCATGGATCAAATCACCATGTATTTGACACTTATGGCATTTCTGGACAATTCTGAAACAATCTTTCTCCATAGTCATCCAATAATATCCTGCCCGTAGGATTTTCTTTGTGAGGACGTACACGTTCATGTAGGGGCCGCATACTCCTGAATGCACCTCGTTCATAATCTTTTCGTCTTCTTTAGCGTCTACACACCTTAATATATTCATATCGGGAGTCCTTTTATACAGTACTTCCCCACTTAGGAAGAAACTGCTGGAGAGCCTTTGGATGGTTCTCTTTTGGTCTTCGTTGGCCTGCTCCGTGTATTCTTTTGTTTTTACGAACTTTTTGATATCATGATTCCATGGCTGAACATCGGGCTCTATTTCGACCGTGTTGCAATAACCATGTCTTTCCCGTATTTGAATCTCCAGGGGGTCAATGTGGGCATTACCCGGGTATGGCATCATTGCAACCAATGTGGCTAGTGCATCGACTAGCTCGTTGTGGCATCGAGGAATACCTGAACTCGACAGTTTTGAACTGCTTGCTAAGATCCTCCACATGTTGTCTATATGGAATGAGTTTAACATCTCGAGTTTCCCATTCTCGCTGAGCTTGCTTGATGATTAAGTCAGAATCCCCCATGATCAACAAGTCTTCTACATCCATGTCGATTTCCATATTCATGCCCATTATGCAGGCTTCACATTTAGCAGTGTTGTTTGTACAAAATAATCGAAGACGGGCGGTGGCCGGATAGTGTTGTCTTGTGGGCGAAATCAAGATTTCCCCAATCCCCACACCTTTTGCATTTACAGCTCCATCAAATAACATTTTCCAAGTGTTGGTGTCTTCGGGAATTACCTCAACCGAGTTTACTTCCTCGTCCGGGAAGTAAGTACTTAGAGGTTAATATTCGTCATCAATATGATTTTCAGCCAGGTGATCCGCCAAGGCTTGAGCTTTCATCGCCGTGTGGGTGACATAGACTATGTCGAACTCGGTGAGCAAGATTTGCCAACTTTGCTAATCTCTCGGTGGGCATTGGCTTTTGGAATATATACTTCACAGGATCCAGCCTAGTGATGAGGTAGGTGGTATAAGCCAACAAATAGTTCCGGAGTTTCTGAGCAACCCAAGTTAGAGCGCAAGAAGTTCTTTCCAACAACGTATACTTTGCTTCATAGCTTGTGAATTTCTTGCTCAAGTAGTATATGGCCTGTTCCTTCTTCCCGGTTGCATCATGTTTCCCGAGAACACAACCGAAAGAATTTTCCAACACATTTAAATATAAGAACAAAGGCTTTCCTAGTTCCGGTGGGACTAACACTGGCGGATTCGACATATATTCTTTGATCTCGTCGAAGGCTTCTTGGAATTTGTCCGTCCATTTAATTACTGCATCTTTCTTCAACAGCTTGAATATAGGATCACATATGGATGTCAACTGAGCGATGAACCTGCTGATGTAATTCAACCTACCCAGCAAACTCATGACCTCTTTCTTGGTTCCCATAGGTGGCAGATCCCGAATAGATTTTATCTTCATCGGGTCCAGCTCGATGCCCCGTCGACTGACTATAAATCCCAGCAACTTCCCAGATGGAACTCCAAAGGCACACTTGGCTGGATTCAATTTCAAATCATATTTGCGTAGACGTTCGAAGAATTTTCTCAAGTGCTGCACATGGTTGTCTTGCGTCCTAGATTTAATAATCACATCATCCACGTACACCTCAATCTCCTGATGCATCATGTCGTGGAAAATGGCGGTCATGGCCCTCATATAGGTTGCCCCGGCGTTCTTTAGACCGAATGGCATGACCCGATAGCAGTAGGTGCCCCATGGTGTGGTGAAGACCGTCTTTTCTGCATCTTCTTCATCCATCAAAACCTGGTGATACCCAACATAACAATCCACGAAAGACTATACCTCATGTTTAGCACAATTGTCAACCAGGATATGGATGGTTGGCAGTGGAAAGTTGTCTTTGGGACATGCTTTATTCAAATCTAGGTAGTCGACACACACTCTGACGTTTTCGTCTTTCTTAGGTACCGGGACCACATTGGCCAGCAAGGTGGTGTATTGGACCACTCGGATCACTCTAGCCTTTAATTGTTTAGTGACTTCTTCTTTGATCTTGTCACTCATGTCTGTTTTAAGTTTTCTCTGCTTTTGTTGGACGGGTGGATAATCGGGGTAGGTCGGCAACTTGTGCACCACCAAGTCAACACTTAGTCCGGGCATGTCATCATAAGACCATGCAAACACGTCTTTGAATTCGAATAGAATTTGGATCAAAGCGTCCCTAGTTCTTTCATCAGTATGGACACTTATCATGGTTTCTCAGACTTCTTCTGAATTACCCAAGTTAACCGGTTTTGTTTCATTTATGTTTGGCTTAGGCTTATTCTCGAATTGTTCCAATTCTCGATTTGTTTCCCTAAAAGCCTCTTCTTCATCATATTCTGGTTCTTGATTCATTATTTCTTGGTTAGATGGTGTATCAAGATCTGGGTGTGAAGTCCGCATGCATGTCATGTTATTAAAATCCACATTATTAGAACTGAAAAGAGAAAATAAGAGAAAATAACAAAATTAGGAAGAATAAAGAAAGAGGTTCATAGACTATGAAATATTAATTTCATTTCATTGAATTTTTGAACATATGAGGGTTTACATCAGAATTTGAAAAGGCATTAAACTAAAAACACTCGAGTTACACCCTGAAATAACTCGAAGTGCAGAAAGGATGACAATGCTGGACTACCAGGACTCCCGCCTGACGGGGAATGGAGTAGCCTTCCAGTTTTGGAGTTTGGCATCATGCCCCATATATTGCACTTCAGCAGTGCTGGAGCCTTCTCCTAATTGGACCATATGAGTTTCAAGCAACATCTGCCTCATTGCCCAACAAATCTCTTCGATTTCCTCGGTCGTGAAGGTTCTCTTCTTCTTCTATGTATTTGGTCTCGAAAAATGATTCAGTGATGTGTGGGATTGGTTGAGGCAAAACCCAACCATCCTTCTTACGTTGTTCATACCATTTTTCATCATCAGGGGTGGCTTGAAACCCAATGCCAAAGAACTTTTCACTGGTAGGCAAGGTGATAGGTTCTGTGATGCCTTGGAGGGACACCCCAAGTCCTTTTTCGGGTTTTTACCCATGTTTGATCATGTCTCTAGTGATCATGATGGATGCATTTGTTAGGAAGGGCTAAGGACAAGGGGTTCCCTCCTCACACTGGTCCGCAACCACAATCTCAAAATCCTGGAAGACGATATGCTCGCTATCTTCTCTTGTTTCCAGGCAAGGGACTGATGAAACCCTATAAATAGACTGCTCGTCTTCCCCATGGAACACAATCTCCTAGTCTTCGTGCTCGAATTTGACCATCTGGTGGAGGGTCGAGGGTACAGCTCCTGCGACATGGATCCATGGCCTCCCTAGGAGATAATTATAAGATGTATCCATGTCCAAAACCTGGAATGTTATTTCAAATTCTATGGTGCCAATTGTCAAGACCAAGTCAATTTCTCTGATTGTGTCCCTCTTGATGCCGTCGAAGGCACAGACACACACGTTGTTGGGTCTGATTCTCTCAGTTCCAATCTCCATTCTTTTTAGGGTTGAGAGAGGGCAAATGTCGACCCCAGATCCTCCGTCCACCACGACCCTTTTCACGTAGTACCCTTCACACTTGACGGTTAGGTGAAGGGACTTATTGTGAGCATCCCCTTAAGGGGGTAAGTCATTTTTCAGGAATGAGATGCGGTTTACCTCGAAGAAGCTTTCTGCCATTCTTTCCATTTGTTCAACGGTAGTTTCGGCTGGAACATACGTTTCATTAAGCGTTTTGATCAAAACTTTATGATGTGCACTCGAGCTTATCAGCAAAGATAGGAGTGAGACCTGAGTGGGAGATTTTCTGAGCTGTTCAATCATAGCGTATTCATAGGTTTTCATCTTCCTAAAGAATTCCTTTGCCTCCTCAGCGCTAATCGATTTTTTAGGCGGAAAGCGTTTCTGTTTGTTCTTGTTTCGCTCTTTCGGGTTGAGGTATCTCTCAGATGAGTTTGCTTAAATTGCTTCCCCTTTGATCTCTTTTCCCTTGTACGTCACTACCGTCTTGTTGTAGTTCCAGGGGACGGTAGTGGTATCCTTTATGGGAGTCTGTGATGCGCGGTTAATAACCACGGGCTCATTCAGCCTTGGTGAAATTATGAGCCCCCGCGCCACATACGTCCCCTTTGGTACATACACCTTTGGGACATTCAGCATGGCTTTGTTGTATTGCAATCTTCTGGGAGGGCTTAACACGAACTATTCCTTTCTGGGTGCCCTGGGGACATAGAGAACAACATCTTTAGGAGGCCCCGTCTTTGTTTTGGTTTCAAACTTTCCCGTGGCTTGAGGGACGGGGTTGCTTTTCTTTATCTCTTTAATTGGCTTGGGTGCCGCTTTGGGATTTTTCTCCACATCCGAAATGGCGATGATAGCTTTTAGGGCCGAATCAAAATCTCGGTCTTCACAAATCATGCCAATTATCGGCCCGTTGTTGTGAGCAGGAAATGGATTATTGGTCACGTTGAGAGCTTCTTCATCCCTTAGCACCACCTTCTTTTGTTCTATGAGGCTCTCCACCTCCCGTTTGAGGGTCCAGCAATCTTCAGTATCATGTCCCTCAACCCCCGAGTGGTGAGCACACCGAGTACCTGGCCGGTAAGAGGGGGATTCTTGGTTTTACCTGTTTTGGGGTACAGGATGCAACAAACCCATTTGGACCAGCTTCGGGAAAAGACTGGAGTATGATTCTCCAATTGGTGTAAAGTGGGTTCTCCTGGGTGGTTCCCGGGGATTATTTTGTGGAGGGCGAGGATTATATGGATCTTGGCGAGGAGGATTGTTTCTGGGTGGTGGAGCTCGGTTTTGATTGTAGTTTTGTTGGGGCCAGACATACGGCTGAGCATTCATTATTGGATAGGGTTGGGTCATCACGACATATGCTGCATCCTAGTGGGGAGAGTAATGTCGTGGTGTGTCAGAAAAGTAGCCTCGGGGCTGTCGAGAGTTTCTTACACTAGAGGCCATCATTGCAGATTCCTCTTTCTTCTTTCTATTAGCTGCACTCCCCGACCCACTCTGGATCGACTGGGAAGTTGCTCTTATGGCGGATTGGCTTAAAATGTGACCGGTCTTCAAACCATTTTCAACCATCTCTCCGATTTGTATTGCTTCCACAAATGGC
Organism: Nicotiana undulata; assembly: GCA_005239495.1. NCBI lineage: Eukaryota > Viridiplantae > Streptophyta > Magnoliopsida > Solanales > Solanaceae > Nicotiana > Nicotiana undulata. The sequence continues at coordinate 48,225 of ML248103.1, forward strand.
TTGCCCATGGTGGACATCATATTTTGGAAGTAGTCAGCCTCCTGGGCTTGTAAAAAGACACTGACCATCTCAGTCTCGTCCATCGGAGGCTTGACTCTGGTGGCTTGCTCAGGCCAATTAATAGAATATTCCCTGAAGCTCTCTGATGACTTTTTCTTGAGATTGGATAGAGAATTCCTATCGGGAGCGATGTCCACGTTATATTGAAATTGCCGGACAAAGTCCCGGGCCATGTCGTCCCATATATGCCAGTGGGATATATCTTGGTCCATGTACCACTCAGATGCAATCCCAGCCAAGCTTTCTCCGAAGTATTCCATTAGAAGCTCTTCCTTTCCGCCTGCCTCCATCAGCTGATTGCAGTATCTTTTTAGATGAGCTATGGGGTCCCCGTGTTCGTCATATTTCTCGAACTTGGGGGTTTTAAACCCGAGAGGCAGGTGAACGTGCGGGAACATGCACAAGTCTGCATAGGAAACACTTTTCTAACCGCTTAGTCCTTGTATAGTTTTGAGACTCTACTCAATGCTTTTCATTTTCCGAGCCATTTCTTCTTGCTCGGGGTTCTTTACGGATTTGTCGTGCCCCACGTTAAATTCGTACCGCGGTTGTTGAGGGTATAAGTTGGGAGTAACATGAGTTTTGTCCAGATGGAACAGCGGTGTTTGGAATGTAAAAGCCGGTGGCTCAAAGCTTGGCCTAGAGACTCTTGGCGGTGCCGTGGCAGAGATCGGCGGTGAAGTAAAGATGTTGGAAGACACACCGGAAAATAGTGCCTGGGGGCGTACCTCAGAAGGCCTTCCGGCGAAGTGAGCCGACATAGATGGGTACCCAAATGGGGTAGCTGGGTAACTTATAGGGATGTTGGAGATCCCGCCCGTTTTGGGAATTAATTCGGGGAAGCCCAGGATGGTACTGGGCGGTTCCCTACCATTGGACCAGGCGTCCCACATTTCCAGCATACGGCAACGCAGAATTTTGTTTTCTTCAGCTGCGACTGATTCAGATGTTGGGATGACCGAGCTTGGGTCATCCTCAGAGGAGTTGATGATAGGAAAGTGACTTTCAGATGTCATTCCGACACTCCCTTTTGATCTGTTGAAGTATGGGTGTGAAGCCAGATTACCGCAAAACCAACCACCTAAAAACACACCTTAAGAGTGAACCACAGAAACGTTAGATTGAGGCATTTATCGCATAGGGAATCGCACGTTGGGGGTATGAAATCCACCTAGGAAGTTAAACACTTTCTACATGTTTTGTATCGGTTGTGTATTTCATCCCGGCTTCGTTTCTCAAATTTGAACTTTATTTTTATTTTGTTTTCACGCTTTGTTTTTATCTGTTATTTTTTGTCACTCTTTTCTTTCTTTTCTTTTCTACTCTTTTTATTCCTCACTCAATTTTCTTTTTCTCTTTCCCGAATTATTTTCCTTTTTAAGGTTATGATCGAATCCTATGTGGATTGCCTACGTATCACGATGCCGCGTGAATCAGATCATCACGTAGTTCAAAGAATAAATATAAAAGGAAATAAATATTCTGATTTTCAAATTTTTCATTCATTAGATAAAACTTCCAATTTCATTCATTACAAAAGACTCTAATATATGTTTTTGGAAACTACAAAAGACTCTGACATACTTTCTTGGAAATTTAAAAACTACAACAGACTTAAAGTAGACTCAAACAAGACTGCAACAGTGAAATGAAATACAGACTCGAAAAGGACATCAAGAGTACATAAGTGCTTCTATTGCTCAAGGGGCTTGTGGGACATCATTTGGTCTCGCCACGGGCCTGCGTGCCATGTCTTGCTAGAAGCAGTACATGTCATCCATTATCTTGTGGACGAAAATCATTACCGCTGCGAAGAAAGTGGTCTGGGTCATATCTTCACACTCTTGGAACTTTATGACAATATAATCAGCGATTTATCTGACCCTCTTCCTGATGACACCCTTCTCCTGGAGTAAGCGCCCGATCTGTTGAGATCTTGCCTCTAAAACCTGGGCGTCATTGTGATTTTGTTCTTGCCGTTGTTGCAACTCTTCCTCCAATTGAGCCATCATGGCATAACATTGTTCCCTTTCTGCTTTAAACCTTTTTGCATTTTTGGCCATTTCGTTCTCGAGGGAGGCCACCTTTTCTTTTAAGCCTGTGACTTTTTGGTCATGTTTTCTTTTCAATTTTTGCACAAACTCTGCTCTTTCCTCTGCACTTTTTGTCAATTTTGCCTGAATTCTGGTCAATCCCTCTTCAGCTTTGTCCAGGTCATCACCATAGCTGCACAACTTTTGCCTAAGACTGTCGATAAGTCTTTCATTAGCCCTGCTTCTCTCAGGGTTCTCAATAGCTATTTTCATTTTCTGGATCTGAGCCCGGAGAGCTTCATTTTATTTGGTTAGCCTATTTCTCTCCCCTTCAACTGTGGCGGCTTGTAGAGTGTATTCAAATTTGATTTCCCTGATTTGGGCTTCTAACTTGCTTATGGTAGCTCGATATTTGTCCTTTTTTTCTAACCAAGCTAGTGCTCTTGTGTTTGCTTAGTGAATTGCTGCACCTGGGGTCTTTTTGCAGGTCGTTCTAGCTCTTGATGCTCTTTGCCCCTTCTACCATACCAAGAAGTGTAGCCCAACTCCACTTCCCCTATGGGCAAATCTCTTATCCGAGTCTGTGGCTCAAACAATCTGCACTGATGCCAGATCTGGCGGACCCTGTCCTCTGGAAATGTAGATCTTGGACATAGCTCAATGGCTTGCTGACTCAGATCCTCATCATATGGAACATCCTGTTGCCTTCCCAACCGTCGTAAGACCCGATGTGGGGCATACAACTGAATGCTTTGGAGGCCCATCAACAGAAGGTAACACACCTCAGCCGACATGTGGATGCCTTCACCGACAGGGAGCCACCCGAATGTCCACTCGATTTGGTCGGTAGTCAATGAACTCAAGTGTATAAACCAAGCTTCTGTGCCCTCCGAAAATTCATGGCCCTCTACCCGAGTCCCCAGTTCTTCAATACAATTTAAACTAGTCAAACCGTAATTCATGTAGCCTGGGCGATGACATAGGTGCTCAATCATCCAGATTTGTAGGAGCAAGTTGCACCCTTCGAAGAATTTTCCCTTAGATTGGCAAACTGTTAGGGCACGGTAGATTTCGGCTAAGACCATTGGTACAAGAGTGCCATTAGATGTTTTTATCATGAAGTCGTCCATCCCCACGAGTCCGATATCTATACGTCCGTCACTCCTTGGGCAAATTAGGGTACCCAGGAATGCTACCACGAAAGCCAATCCCCGGTGGGCTTCCCATTTAGTTTGGTTCTTGTGGTGAGTCAGACCAGTGTTGTCAGCTTCAAAGCCCCGAGGATCTCCATAGCGACTGTATAGGAAGTAAAAGGTGTAGAACCCCTCAGATAGGTACGGGTCTTGGATTTCCCCACTAATGCTTAGAAGGTCTAGGAACTTGTGCGGAGTCACAGCCCTGGGTGCTACCAGATATCGGCTTTTGAGATTTTCACTAAGACCCGCATGCCCCGCTATTTCCTCTAGCGTGGGTGTCAACTCAAAGTCCGAAAAGTGGAACACATTGTGAGCGGGGTCCCAAAATGATATTAGAGCTTCGATGATGTCCAACCTTGGATTAATCTTTAAAAGACAAGTGAGTCCGCCCAAAGCTTTTACCGCAGATTTTCTACTGACTTCCCCCAAGTCTCTCCACCACATATGGAGTCCCAAGGTAATTTCCTCAACAGATTTAAAGGGAATATTTTCGACAGTGCTCATCCTGTACATTTATTTAAGTGATTTGGTTAAGAAAAAGCAAAGCCATAACTTTTTTTTTGTTTTGACTACAAGTTAAAAAAGTGTTGATTTTGCAAAGATTTGTAACCTATTTGAAATGGACCATCTTTGAAAATACGGCCCTTCAACACTTCGGGTAGGACGCTTTTAGGGATGTGTTTGCTAATTGGGTTAAAAAATTTCGAAAAAGACCATAGGCGACTATCCTTGCAAAAATAGCCTTCCGACGCCCCGTTGGGACATTTTGGCTATTTGGACAAGGATAGCATCACCTAAATTTATTTATGACTATATTTTGTATTTTGATTTTCGAAAAATAGGGTTGGACTCGATGAGGGTTGCCTACGTATCTCACACCGGCGAGAATCAAACAATGCGTAGTTCGGAAAATGTTGACACAGTTTTGGAAAATATGCACTGACTCATTTCATTTTTGAAATACTACTTTCCTTCTTTCTTTTCCTCCATTTTTCAAACATTTTGACAGAGTTTCGGGATGATTTTGAATATCGGGATTTTTTCAAAAATCAGATAAATCTCCTATTCTATTTCTCTCTTGTTTTTTCTGTTATTCTCTTTTCTTTAGCCGGTCAACAAACAAACCCAAAAACAATATTGTACACATAGCAAGTAGGATGCATCACGATGGTCTTTCATTTCGGGTTCACCTGTCCTAGACGGACCCAACCCCTGTGTTGAGTCTCCTAAGTCAAATGCACGTGATGCAAATAATCGTTCCTACTAGGGATCCGGCATGAGGCTATGTTATACTAGGTCTATATCCTGGGGTTTTGTTCTAGACATGGCTTACCCAAGCAGACAGCTCGAGTCGAGGGCAGGGCAGCGTACCAGGAATACAGAAGCTTCACCGGCTTTGCAACTTGTCCGTACCTCGTTCTAAAATTTGGATGACTCTAACAGAAAAGAAGTCACACGAAGTGTAAAATTCCCAGATGATTTAGAAGACTCATAGATAAGAAGGGTTTCGGCACATTTTATACGCAATTCAGATAATATCAAAGCGGTAAATGCGGAAATTAGCACATTAGGTTTAAACACGTAAAATCAGATAATGAAAGCCAAATTATAACAATTATATAAGCTCGAATTCTTGAACCCTGAACCAGAGATTCTGGGTTCTCTCTTCCCCAGCAGAGTCGCCAGAGCTGTCACACCTTTTTTTTCCACCCCCGGCGTAATAAAGGGTAATAAGGCAGTTTTTCCACTTTAAGTGACATTATTCGGATTTGGGATTTATTTTAGTTTTCAGAGTCGCCACCTTGGTTTTTGACGATGTTCCGGGACACCATTTATTGAAATCCCAAACCGAGGAAATTTAGACTCTATTTTAAGTTGTCTGCGACCAGAAATTCGAGTAAAGAATTCTGTTAACTCGGGAGAAGGTGTTAGGCATTCCCGAGTTTCGTGGTTCTAGCACGACCGCTTAAATATTAGTATTTGTCCTAAGTTATCTGATTATTTACTTGTTTTAGCCTATTGTGCATTTAGCCTTTTTAATTTTTAGCCGCTTTTAATAGTTATGGATTTATCTTGAAACAAGTCACAATAGCGTGCACATGTTAGTTTTTGGACACATTGTAACTGCGCCACATGAAATACACCCGCAATTACAACTTGTGGTTTTTATTATTGTTTTGAGTTAGAGTCGGGGACATGAGTTTTCACACCCGAGTGCTGATTATATATTCATGACTATGGTCACGACGGTTAAAAATGCCTATTTGAGGCGATACTAAATTATTCTCTAAGTTTTTGAATTTTTATCTAAAGAGGTATTTTTAACTTTACGGGATATGTATATAAACCACTTTTGATATTTATGGATTTATCTTGGAACAAGTCACGATGGCGTGCACTTGTTAGTTTTGGACACATCGCAACCGCGTCACATGAAGTGCACCCGCGATTGCAACATGTGATTTTATTATTGCTTGAAGTAAGAGTCGTGGGCATGAGTTGCCACACCCGAGTGTAGGTTATATAGTCATGACAGTAAAAATGCCTATTTGAGGCGATTTCCGATTATTGATAATTTTAATCTAAAAGGGGTCCTTTCAACCTAGAGGATACGTAGAAAGTTGTCTAAGTTTAAGTTCACTAATTCAAAGGACAAATGTTTGGGTTATGGCCATGTTTTAGCTCAATTTATCATTTTAACCCTTTTGGCCAATCCTAGTTTTGGCTATTTACGGAATAAGTGGAGCTTTACAACTCAATTAAAAGCATGCTAATAACGAAAGGTTTGCAAAACGGTTCAAACAAAATATTGATTTACGAATCTAAAACTATAATCATCATTGTTTCATTCAGCTATTGCAAAGAAACTTATTTAGGAAAAAAAAGTACCTATATACTTTAGAATCCCATTAATTTTGAAGTAGAAAACTTAAAGTGATTTACAAGGATTTTGACAGGAAAAAGGGATCTTTCAATAGTAAGAAAAGGGGACTGGAGTTCTGGACAGATTTTTATCAGTTTTAAATAGCCAGTTTGGCGTTTTTCTAGTGTCTTTTCCCTTCAAGATTTAGCTCGATATTAACCTTTCATAGAAAGAGATTATGGTTTCAAATTTGTTAGAAATTGGCATTTTGTCTGTAAGAATATACCTACAAGTTCATGTAACATTCTGTTTTTTCCGGAGACGCACATTTATTGAAAAAACGTAGATAGTTTGGAGCTTGAATAAAACAGGATTCGAGATCCCAAAAGGTTAAGACCAGACCTAATCTTAAAAAAAATGGTTTGAACCTGAAGTTTTATAAACTGTACTTGTACTAATTCATGACACCATAATGCAGCAAAATAAATACATACAGTCCAATTTTATTTTTGCAATGATTCCCAAAAAAATGAATAAATACATCTTGTTCGACTGAAAAATACAGATTTCGAAGAAAAACTACATGAAGGCAGCAAAGAAGAAAAAGGAAAGGGAATATATCCCTAAACTACTGCTCCTTGAAACCTTTTGTTTTGACTAGAACATCCATCTTCTGCTTGTGCTTTCTAAACAAACAAAATTAGACAAAAAGAATATTTTTATGCATTTTTATGGAAGGAACCTGACCATAAAGAAGGTTAGGTTCAGAATCCAATAATGCGAAACCATTATAAACTTAGCATTTAATCTCTTTCATATAATCTATATTAAAAAAAAACACCTAACCAATTTTCAGCAAACATTCCCACATTTCAAACTCAGATTTGCATACAAAATCCAGTCAAGGGAATTCAAACAAACCAACAGATTTACATAACAACATAGAACAAAGTCTCAGATCTAAAACATTTATTTCTAGAATAAGGTGTTATATACCTCAAGAATGGAAAAATAACAAGGAAGAATCTGGACCAAATAAAGGTCTAGATGCTAAGAAGTAGTTTGAAGCCTAAACGCAGCAGCAAAACAACAACAATTCAAAACTGAATCCCCCAAAATATATTTTGACCAACCCAGAATTTTGAAGAGAAATCAGCAAGAGAAAACCAGATCTTCTAAAAAATTTGTGTACTCATGGTTTCAGTATATTTTTTGATACTTACGTTGTCACGACCCAAAATTCATAAGGTCATGATGGCGCCAGACACCACTGTCAGGAAAGCCAATCATTAATTAGTTGAAATGAATTCCTATTTTAACATTTTTGAAATCGTAGCCTTTTTCTGCATTTCATAATCAAAATGAATAAATTTTTGTGAATTAAACACGACAGGAAATTAATTTAGTTTAACAAGATAAATCTCATCACATCCCCAGAACCCGGTGACACAAGTACATGAGCAATTTCTATGAATTTAAACAATTATACAACGCTTGTCCGAGGAACAAATTAGACAAAGGAAATAAAGATAAAATGTAAATACATAGAAGGGAGACTCTGTCAGCCGAGGAACGCCTCTAGATGAATGCAACCCGTATAAGTCTCCAAATCAATCACTGTACTATAAAGGTACCTGTGCAACAAAATGCACAGAAAGTGTAGTACGAGTACATATAAGTATATGTACCCAGTGAGTATCCCATCTAATCTCGAAGAAGTAGTGATGAGAGGTCGACTTGATACTCACTAAGGTCCAACAATATAAATGGGACAGAATATGCTGAAAACAGTAGACGTGCGAAGGCAGTTAAGCATCATATATACATATATATATATATATAAGACACTGAAATCCGATTTTTTTTCCTGAAAATACGTAAATAAGTAATTTCCTCTTCATTTTTCCCCAATCAACTGACAAGTCTTTATTCATGAAAATATTTAACAATTGACGTCCTTAAATAAATTTAACAGTTTAAGTCACAAGAGGTATATCTTATGTATATATACATATATATGCTGAGGGTCGATCGACCCGAACCAATAATAAAAGTAAAGGGAATGCACTGCCGAGGATCGAACGAACCGTCCCATAAGTGCATTTTTACCATAGCCATATTTGCGCATTGCCGAGGATCGAACGGCCCGTCCCAAAAGTGAACCTTTCAATCCGCCGTGGCGTACGAACCGCTCCCATGAGAGTGAGGGAAATCACACATCGCTCGCGGAACGTAAATTGCGGAGCGGTCACATGTACACACAATATTCTTTAAAATTTACTTTCCATAACCAATTCCTTCCAATTATCAAATTCCATAAAATCTCAGAGAAACAATACCACGCATAACATGAGTTCATAACATATATGTCATTTGCAAGAAAGAATATAAGGCATGCTGTGGCCCTAAAATTTCCCGACATGGCACAATTCCTTTTTAAATTACTTTCCGTAAAACAATTCCTTTCGTATTATCTAAATTTCCATAAAACTTAGAGAAAATATAACCACGTATAGCAGGATTTCATAACATATAGTTCATCACAATAAGAACACAAGGCATGATGTGGGGCCTAACTACCCGGACAAAACAATAATAGCCGCTGCGTACGGACTCTCGTCACTTGGTACATACGTAGCCCCCACAAATAATTACACACGTCATATAGAACACCTATGGGGGAAATTCCCTCTTACAAGGTTAGAAAGGAGACTCACCTCGTGTCGAACCTACTTTCCAGGTCAAGAATGCGCCCGAAACTTCAAACTCGTCCCCCAAGGACTCGAAACTAGCCACAAGTTACTTAATTGCATCAATAAATGCTAAATGAATCAATTCTAATGCATGAAAGTGAGTTTTCTAAAGTCTTTCCCAAAAATTCAAAAATTGAACCCGGGCCCGCTTGGTTCAAACCTGAAATTCGGATCAAAATCTGATTATCCGTTCGCCCCCGAGCCCGGATATATAAATGGTTTTGGAATTTGACCTCAATTTGAGGTCTAAATTCCCAAATTTCAATATTCTTAGGTTTTACCCAAAATTTCAAATTCCACCATGAAAAACCTAGATTCTAGGATGAAAACTTGTAAAAAGAAGTTAAGGAGTGAAGAAAGTGAGTTAGAAATCACTTACCAACGTTTTGGAGAAGAAAGAGTGTTTGAGAAATCGCCTCTTATGTCTTTGGGGTCTTGAAAAATAAAAAATAACTGAAAATACCACTCATTTATACCCCTCTCAGGTCCCCCCACCGCGGTCCGCGAAAAAAGGACCGCGACCACGCTAGCAACAGTCAAGAAAAGCTGAAGAAACTCAAGAAACATGACTGCAGTGACATGCTTTAGTATTTTGACCATAACTTTCTCTACAGATATCCAAATTACGATTTCTTTACCTTTACAGAAACGAGACACGAAGGGCTACAACCTTTGTTTTTTAATCAACTCAAAATTCTTTGTATATAAAGAGATATAAGCCTCCGACGTCAGACCAGTGACCTAGCCCCTCAACCGCGGACCGCGAAAACACGACCGCGTCCGCGAAGCCCCCCCCACCCCCCCACCCACCAACCGCGGACCGCAAAACAAGGATCGCGGACCGCGGTGGTGGGTTCAGAGAAATGACCCCTCTGACCTGCAACAACTATATTTTAGCTTAAAGACATCCCGGGACCTACCCAGAACCCACCCGAGCCCTCGGAACTTTAAACCAAGCGTTCCAACAAGTCCCAAATCATCCCACGGACTTGCTCGAGCCTTCGGAACACCCAAAACAACGCTAAAACTCAGAATCACACCTCAAAACCCCTAGAATCAAACTTATGAACTTTAAGTTCTTGAATTCGCTAACAATGCGCCGAACCGACCTATACTACTCGGAATGACACCAAATTTTGCAAGCAAGTCATATTCGACATTACGGACATGCTCAAACTTCCAGAATCGCATTCCGACCCCGCTATCAAAATTTTCACTTCGGTCAGATTCTTCAAAAACCTTCAAATTTCTATCTTTAGCCAAGTGACTTCAAAATGACCCCCGGACATCCGAATTCACTTTCGTTCGCGCTCCCAACTCTAGAATCACCACACGGAGCTATTCCCGAACTTGCAATACCAAACGGACATCTATAACACTGAAATGCCTTCCAACCCAAACTTATAAAATTTCTTCTAACATGCTATCTTCCGAAATATACACCAAAACGCTCCCGGATCATCCAAAACCCGATCCGAACATACGCACAAGTCCGAAATCATCGTACAAACTTGCTGGAACCTTCAGATCCTGATTCTGAGGTCGTTTACTCCAAATTCCAATCTTAGTCGATTCTCCCAACTTAAGGCTTCCGAAATGAGAATTTTTTTCTTCCGATTTAACTCCGAACTTCCTGAATTTCAACTCCGACCATACGCACAAGTCAAAATACCTGAAATGAAGCTGTTCATGACTTCCAACCGCTGAACGACGCGCTAGAGCTCAAAACGATCGGTCGGGTCGTTACATACTATTATTTTAGAGCAAGGAAAACAGTCTTCCAGAAGAAACTTTTGTGAGAAACTTTAAAGAAAATTCCGTTGTCTAATTTTCAGATTGTACAGTAGCTAAGAAGTATTTTCAGTGGTAAAAGTCTGTCAAAATCCCTCAAAAATCTGTCCAATTTTCAGAGAACCAGGTAAGGTATTTATAGGGGTTTTAGGATAGGATATGCTTAGCATATTCCTTATCCATTAGGATGAAAAATGGTAAAGGTGCAGCTGTCAACCCTATCCTTTTGGGACAACTGCACCATTCTAGAAAATTCCAGCCCCTGAAATTACCCTTTTAACCCCAAAATATCTGATTTCTTTATTCTAGAAGGTTATTGGGTTGTTACACCCAATATTCACTTAACTAAAAATCCTATACCACCCCTTAAAGTCCCTAGAATTACCCTTTAGATAACTAAGGTTAAGGTTAATCGAGGTTATCTATTAACTTGGGTTAGTTGATTTAGCATTAAGCTTAGGTGAATTTTGGACTTAGACTTAGCTTAATTTGGGTAATTTAGGCTTATCTTCCAATTATAGTTAATCGTATTAATTGACTGATTAATTTCAACCTTAAACTGATTTTTAACCCATTTGATCTTACGTGAATCATTTTTAGGAATTAGGCTAGATAGTAACTAATTAATTAGTAGCCAAGCCTTTGTTGTTTTTATCAAGGGTTAATTATTAATTTTAGATTAATTAAATACTTTAAATTAGTTAGATTGAACTCCTTAGACTTGGGTTAATTGATCCTATAACCTACTTTAATTAATTAAACCTAATTAGTTATTCTTGACTAGGATTAGGACTAATGCTCAGATTTATGAGCATCTATTCTCAAAGCTGACATGATTCTAATGGTCCTAGTGCGCATGACTAGCTATCAAAACAGTCATAACAACTTAAGAAAACTAGCTAAAGAAACAGTGCAAAGGCAGTATTCAGGAATCAATTGGGTTTTAACCTAAAACACGCAAGACTAACTTTATTGAGAAGAATCAATCATTAAAAGAAGTATGAAACTTAACCTTAACATTCAGGATCATTTAGAACCGAAAACAGAATTAATTAAGAACCAAGTCATTTTAACAAGCTAAAACAGTCAAGAATACAAATTATCATCACTCAGGGTTGATCGCAGATTCAAAACTAGTTAAGAAAATTAGGAATAAACTAAGGAAAGGAAGTAGATAGTTCAAACAAAGTCCTAACATCTTAATTAGTTAATTAATGACTAATTATAAATCAAGACGAACAATCTGAACCTAAAAATGGTTATCACATACTCGGAACATGCATGATAATGAAGAAGCTAATCAAGTGGAGAAAAACACGAAGACAGTAGAAGAAATAAAGAACACAGACTGAAAAAGTCACACACATATGGGGTTTGATTTTGTAAAATTAAAGAAGAGATGCTAAGAAGAAGGGGGCGGGGGGGTACCAGTGTTACAAGGGCTTGGTCTGACTCCGGCGGCTTGTCGGAGTTTGGCCAGACTCCGGCGAACTCAAAAGCGACTCCCAATCACATGAATCGATGGCTCTTGTCAAGAGCCATCGACTCATGTGAGTTTGAGTCACAGAGTCGAGGCAGAATCAACTTAGGAGGATTTTAGGGTTTGTTTGTTCTTAGATCTGAAATTGTGCCTTCTAGGGTAATCTTTTGGGGAAAATAATGGTGGGATGTGGTTGAGGGCGAGGTGAGGACTCTCTGGTGAGAATTTGGGGGTGTTTGGTTGAACTCCGCCGTCAGTGGTGATTACCAGCCGGCGGAGCTAGGGCGGTGGACGGCGATTCATGGTGAGAGTGAGAGAGGAAGGAGAGAGACGGGTCTGGGAGGGGGATATTAGACTTCTAAGTGAAATGGGGGG
>ML248104.1:0-35316 GCA_005239495.1 Nicotiana undulata
TGAGCATATTCTGGCATTATCCTCCTCTTCAGCTCCTTGGTATGCTGACATTGCAAATTATTTTGTGAGTGAGCTTATTCCGGATGGATTGGAATCATATCAGACGAAGAAATTTTTGATTAATGCCGTCAATACTATTGGGAGGAACCATTTTTGTTCCGCATCTGTGCAGACAACATTATTCGAAGATGTGTTCCGGAAGAAGAAGTGATGCCAATTCTAAAGGCATGTCATGACTCACCGGTGGGGGGTCACCATGGAGGGAACCGGACGGCGGCGAAAGTACTTGAATGTGGATATTATTGGCCAACTCTCTATCATGATGCAAATCAAATGGTCAAAGCTTGTGACCAATGCCAACGCCAAGGGTCAATCTCCAAGAGACATGAGATGCCGATGAACTTTGTACTGGAGGTTGAGATTTTTGATTTATGGGGCATCGACTTTATGGGGCCGTTTGTAAGCTCTTGTGGGATGAAATACATTCTCCTAGCTGTGGACTATGTGTCCAAATGGGTTGAAGTCGTTTCCTTTCCAAGCAATGAAGCTAGGAGCGTGACCGCATTCCTGAAAAGAAACATATTCACACGGTTCGGCACCCCTAGAGCAATTCTCAGTGACGGTGGTTCCCATTTTTGTAACAAGGCTTTCAATAGCCTATTGGAAAAGTATGGTGTAAAGCACAAGGTGGCGACGCCTTATCATCCTCAGTCGAGTGGCCAAGTCGAAGTCTCCAACAGGGAGATAAAGAACATCCTAGCTAAAACTATTAATGCAAACTGGACCGACTGGTCAAGGAAGCTGGATGATGCACTATGGGCCTACCGAACAGCATACAAAACTCATATAGGTACCTCTCCTTACAGGCTAGTGTTCGGAAAAGCATGTCATCTACCCGTGGAGCTTGAACACAAAGCCATGTGGGCACTCAAGAAGTTGAACCTGAATTGGGATGAAGCTGCGAATTTGAGGCTAAATCAACTCAACGAAATGGAGGAATTCCGCTTCCATGCTTATGAGAGCGCAACTATGTACAAAGAGAGGATGAAGGTTGTCCATGACAAGAAAATCCTGAAACGGGAGTTCCACACTGGTGACTTGGTGTTACTATTCAATTCCTGACTCAAACTCTTCCCGGGAAAACTCAAATCAAGATGGTCCGGACCGTTCAAAGTGGTTAATGTATCTCCTTTTGGTGGTGTGGAACTAGCAACTGAGGACGGACTTAGTACGTTCAAGGTGAATGGCCAACGCATCAAACATTACTTGGGCACCGATGGTAAGAGGCATGTGGTAGAAAAATTAGCTCTGACAGATGGTCTTTGTCCCACTGATGAATGACCCCCAAGGAATACCAACTTCGTCGTGCCGCGACGTTAAATCAAGCGCTTCATGGGAGGCAACCCATGTTTGGTAACAGTTTCTATGTTTTCATTCTATTCTATTTTTGTCTTTCCATAAATGTGGCTCGTGGAGAAATTTAACGAGTGTGAGTGCAGATAGCTCAAGCAATCGCAAAAGACAGGGTCGACAATTGCATGTAAAATCCAAGCAGCGAGCAAATTGGACAGTATGCGTCGCAGATGCGACCGCATTACCAGTATGCGATTCGCATTTGCGTCGCAGACATCAACAGAAAGTTCAGGGCATCTGATGGCCATTATGCGATGCCAAGGTGCACTATGCGAACCGCATTACACGTATGCTATCGCATAGTGCACCGCACTCTGCTCCCCAGGTAAGTCCCTTATCTCGCTCACTCGTTGCCCCACTTAAACAAAAACAAAACACACAAAAAAAAACAAGAAACAACAAAACACAAAAAAAAAGGAAAAGAAGAGGGAAACAACGAAATACTAAAACCCAATTTCCCAGTGCATCAACTGCTCAACTGCTCATCTCTCTCATCTGGTATGAGTCTCTCTTCCCTCACTGTTATCTAAGGTTTGCTTCAATTTCATATATGCTATGGACCTGTTGTATGCGTTGTTGTGCTGTGTTTTTTTTTTCTCGTCTTTCGCCTTGTCTTTTTAGTACCGGCGTATAGGGGAAAGGGAAGGGTCGACTGGGGAATTGCCCTGAAGCAAATCCGCCATGTTTAGGGCTTCACATAGACTCTGCGGTTCGCATTTCTCAAATGCGGACCACATTTGTATCGCAAAAACTAGCCCTAGTCCCCTTTGAGAAGACGACTTATGCGGCGCATTTGCGGTCGTATATTCAAAATGTGAATCGCATCTGTGCAGCATGCACGCACAGTGAACTCCCCTTCCCAACTCCCATCCTACGACCTATCTGCGATCACATTTTCACTTTTGCGGTGGATTATGCAATCGCATTACTGGGTCCATTTTTGTCAATGCATTTCTGCGATGCATATGCGAACCGCATGATGGTTATGCGATCGCATATGCCATCGCATCCGTTTATTTTGGTTACTTTGTGTGTCTTCTTGCGACTTGTTTGCGATTCGCATTATGGTAATGCGATCGCATGCCACGTCGCATAAGTGTAATTTTCTGTACTTGGGTGCATGCTTTCGTCCTTAATGTTTATTTTGTCTGTCCACCCACTCACAAGTATTTTCTCGTTGCAGCAATGGGTCGCAAACATGTTCCCTCCGCTGCTAAAAGAGCTTCCACAAGCAAGCCGGCACAGCCATCCAAGCGTGCAAGACACGCACCTCCACAAAACGTAGTTGACAGCTCCTCCCAGTCTGATGAGGGGGACACTGAACCAGAGGTAAATTTGGAAGCCGAGGTACGAAGGAAACAGGGGGATGACTATCAGCTGCGCTTTCCGTTGCCCCTGTCTAGACAGCTGTACCGGGAGGGTCTGAGCACACGAAAGATCCTTCCTGAGAAAAGGCTCAGTCTCAAGGGCATGCAAGAGCGGTTACCCCATATTCTAGACAACATAAAAGCTAGACAATGGGAATGTTTCACCGAACCCCTTGCAGAGTACAATGAAACGATGGTGCGAGAATTTTATGCCTCTTACGCTGCTTCTAGAAATTCCCATCACAAGAGGAACAAGATCTTCAGTGAGCAAGTGCTAGTCAGGGGGGTGGAAGTAGCCTGCCACCGGGAAGCTATTCATGCTCATTATTTCTCAACGCCAAGCCCGAGTACAGCAGAATACGAGGCCAAGATGGCCAACCATGATGGAGAGCGTGCTTGGGTCGCCTCTGTCATTGCTAGGGGGACTCCGACTTGGATCTCTCCTGCCCACAAGATTCACAAAGAGGATCTCACGAGGGAGGGGAGATTGTGGCTATATTTTGTTGTCTCCCGCCTGATTCCCTCAAGGAACGAAACAGATATAAGCATCGAGAAAGCCATTCTCGTTGCTTGCATTATATCAGGGATCACTGTGGATGTGGCCGACATTATTTTTCAGCAGATTGGGGTCCGAGCTTGGCAGAAGAAGAATTCATTTCCTTTCCCCTGCCTCATCACTGCATTATGCTGGGATGATGAGGTCCCTCTTCTATCTTCATGTGACAAGACTGCAAAGGCCGACAAGGATATCAATATCACTCGTATCAGTGATGCGAGGCCCAGAGCAGCAGCTGCACCTCAAGTCATTCCCATGCATATCCCTACAGAGGACGAGCCCTCGGAGCCTCAGCCTTTTGCACTGCCCTCAGAGTCTCCGCTTTCTCCGACAATGCCATCCATTACTACCTCCCAGCCAGCTGCCGGTTCTAGTACCCCCTCAGCCATCCCGCTGCCTATTATCTCTCAGCTTGGTCGCCTAGCTCAGCACACCAATGCTAAGGTCGACAAGCTTGTGAGTGAGCTCCCCACTTTGATCCGGCAGGCCCTTACTCCTATTCAGTCTTTAGTGAATGCTCTCGAGGGTTGCCTCCAAGAACTTGAGGCTCGCATTGAGAAGGTGGAGAAAGGGGAGGTTCGATACTTGCCAGAGGTCCGGACCGATGTGTCCACTCTGACGACGGAGCTCCACCGGCTACAACATTTGGAGTTTGATTTCTCGTCGCTTCTGCCCAAGGAAGGGGAGCAGGGAGAGGGCACCTCAGGGCCTGGGCTAGGGCTTGATTTCTCTACTCTTATGTCAGCCCAGGCCCCCCCGCTTGTCCCTTCACAGCCCCCGCCTCCTGCACCAGTTGATATACCCTCTGGAGAGGAGTCTGATCACTCTTCGGCCTCTGAGGGTGAGGGGTCCGACGAGGAGTCTTCCTGGTCCGATGATGAGGAGCAGGAGCAGGACCCTCAGGAGAAGGGAAAGGGCGTTGCTACCACCACAGTTACCGAGACGGTTGAGGAGGAGCAGCTACAGATTTCCATTCAGCGCTCCTTGGTGGACAAAGTTGTCTCGACCCCAATTCCGCAGTCAAAAGATGGGAGCAGCACCTCTACTACCCAGCAGACCACCGACTCCCGTAGCGTTTAGTGCGCCCCAGGGAGCCCCTCACTCTGTTTTTACATTTCTTATGCATTGGGGACAATGCATGCTTTTTTGTTGGGGGTGGTGCTATATTTATGTTTTTGTGACAACTTGGAGGATATTGTATTGGTATTTTCTCTTCTTTTTTTATGTTATGTTATATATGTATATCTCCAAGTTGTCAATAAACCAGATGTACATATACCTTTTGTAGGACTAATGTATTTCATCGCCGTTAACTCTTGTTTGCAGTTTTTACTGTCGTTAAATTAGGTAGGGTTCTCCTTAGTTGTTAGCAATGAATTCCCCTTGGTTTTTCTTCGCCGGGTTCTTTTCCAAGGGTGTAGTAGTAGAACCACGACACCTGGTCGAAACATATTGACCAGTTTAGTGTAAGCGTCTCGTCTCAAGCATGTGTGTCTGTAAATAATCCATACCCCTCCTATATAAAGAATGTAAAAAAAAGAGAAAAAAAACCAACTCTGTGTACTTGAGGCTCGCCCGTTGACTCTATGTTTACTTAGAATTATACATGCAAATAATGAAGGTTTTGAGTTGTCGAGCCTTGACTCTTGAGCTAAAACGATGTTGAATCGAACAGTCATGTGCCATGTGTGTTAGTGCTTGTATAAATAATTCTTGTGCTTGCGTCCATCATCTAGAACTTGCTCGGTTGGTTTTTCAATGCTAATGACAATTTTGTTTGGTTGGAGAAATGACCTTAGGCATTCTTTGTGTTATTCGAAAACCCCGTTAGCCTTTTGAGCCACCTTTGTAGATATATTATCACTAGTTATCCCATTTGATCCTTGAACTTTTTCTTTGGTCACCTCAATACTAGCCTTCCCCTCTTGAACAATAATTCCTCTTTTGAACCCGTCCCTCCTTGAATACTGAGAATGAGGCAAAAAAGCCTAAGTTGGGGGTGTAGTATCAAAGTGGAAGCTGAGAAGGTACTCTCTTGAAATCAAGCTCCAAAAGAAAAAAAAAATACAAAAGGAAAATACAAGAGGAAAACACAAAAAGAATATGGGAGCCTTGAAGAGACTAATCGAGGTATTTAAAGTGGTTATTTGTTGGTAACTAGATGCGAATGAAGCCAGATGGTTTGAATAGAAACAAAGTGCATCAAGAAAGAAAAATGTGAGTAGTGTTCAAGGAGGGTGTAGCCATTTCCCAAATGAGTATCCCACCTTTACCTAAACCTACATTACAAGCTTATAAAGTCCTTATGGGATCCCCAACCGAATATTCTTGAATGTGCTATGAATTAAAATAAGGGCAAGCCTATGGTATGATGTGTTGTAGCACTTGAAGTTTTTTTTTTTGTGAGTGTGAGTGTCTTGGTAAATATGTCCCCCGTTTTGTCTTCGTAAATATTTCAAGTGGTGACCTTCTTTCTTCTTAGTGAGGGCACATTAACTGTGAGGCGTAACAGTAGTTGAGTTCTTGAAGTCGGGTGCATGCGCACTCAGCCGAAAGTAACATTTAGTCAAATTGATCGAGGCTCAAAGTGCACAAGTTGAGTAGTTTCCATATAAATAGTAGTAACTGTTCATGACGGGTAAATGGATGAAATGCATGCTTGTAGTACTGGCACTTAACACTGTCCTTGGTCATAGTTTCTTCCGGTCTTGTAGTTTAAGTCTAGGTTAGGATAGAGCCATTTTAGTTGCTTGGGGACAAGCAAGAGTTTAAGTTGGGGGTGTTGATGTGCCGGAGAATTTCGGCACATTTAATACCAAATTACTTAAATTATAGTTTGTTTCAAGAGCATTTTCCTTTTATACTTACAGAATTTTGACGTTTTGCAGTGCATGAGATGTAAATACTCAAGACCATGAAAAGAAACAAAAGAAGCTAAAAAGTGAGGGGAGCAACACTAATGCGATCGCATATCTGACAAGAAAGCGACGCATAACTCAAATGCGAAACGCATTGTTCACCCAAGGATCGCAGACCGCAACAGAAAAGATGGGCCAATCTCAAAGGCTAAAATGTGGTCGAGTATGTGATCGCATAACTCACATGCGAAATGCATTGTTCACCCTAGGATCGCAGACCGCAACAGAAAAGATGGGCCAATCTCAAAGGCTAAAATGTGGTCGAGTATGTGATCGCATAACTCACATGCGAAATGCATTGTTCACCCTAGGATCGCAGACCGCAACAGAAAAGATGGGCCAATCTCAAGGGCTAAAATGCGGTCGAGTATGCGATCGCATAACTCACATGCGAAATGCATTGTTCACCCTAGGATCGCAGACCGCAACAGAAAAGATGGGCCAATCTCAAGGGCTAAAATGCGGTCGAGTATGCGATCGCATAACTCACATGCGAACCGCATACTTAACCGCAAAATCTCCGATACCTGAAGCTTCACCAAGAATGCGATGTTAATATGCGGTCGCACATCAACAATGCGAACCGCAAAACAACAATGCGGTGACGACCAGGAAACTAGGGTTTAGTTATGCGATGAGAACAAGAAGGATGCGATCCGCATTCCTGATGTGCGACAGGAATCGATCGCATAACCTGCCTGCAGGGGTATTTTTTGTCTGTGACCCACTCGAACCATCCAACTGGAGACCGACATCGTCGACCATACAACGCCTCATACGGAGCCATCTGAATGCTCGACTGATAGCTGTTGTTGTAGGCAAACTCAGCTAAAGGCAAGAACTTGTCCCATGAACCACCAAAATCAATAACACAAGCCCGCAACATATCTTCCAAGATCTGAATAGTCGCTCGTACTGTCCGTCCGTCTGAGGATGAAATGTTGTGCTCAACTCAATCTGTGTGCCCAGCTCTCGCTGAAATACTCTCCAGAAATGGGAAGTAAACTGAGTACCTCTGTCTGATATAATGGATAAGGGCACACCATGCAATCAAACAATCTCTCTCATATATATCCTTGCCAACTTCTCCGCTGAATATGAAACTGATACCGGAATGAAGTGCGCTGACTTGGTCAGCCTATCCACCACAACCCAAACCGCATCAAACATCCTCTGAGTACGTCGGAGTCCAACTACAAAGTCCATGGTGATACGCTCCTACTTCCACTCAGGAAGCTGAATCTGCTGCATCAAACCACCGGGTCTCTAGTGCTCGTACTTAACCTGCCGACAGATCAAGCACTGAGCTACATAAGCTACAATATCCTTCTTCATCCTCCGCCACCAATAATGCTGCCGCAAATCCTGTTACATCTTTGTGGCGCCCGGATGAATGGAATACCGGGAACTATGGGCCTCCTGTAGTATCAACTCACGAATACCATCAACATCAGGTACACAAATACGGCCTTGCATCCGCAGAACTCCCTCATCATCAACCGTAACTTGCTTGGCACCTCCGTTCCGGACTGTATCTCTGAGAACACATAAATGACGATCATCATACTGCCTGGCCCGAATACGATCATATAATGAAGAACGGGCCACGGTATGGGCCAACACACTTCCAGTCTAAGAAACCTCCAACCTCACAAATCGATTGGCTAAAGCTTGAACATCCAACGTAAGAGGTCGCTCCCTGGCTGATAAATAAGCTAGACTGCCCATACTGACTGACTTCCGGCTTAAAGCATCGGCCACCACATTGGCCTTCCCCGGATGATAAAGAATGGTAATATCATAATCCTTCAGTAACTCTAACCACCTTCTTTGCCTCATGTTCAACTTCTTTTGCCTAAATAGATACTGTAAACTCTTATGATCCGAAAACACCTCACAAGGCACACCATACAAGTAATGCCTCCAAATCTTCAATGCATGAACAATAGCTACATGCTCCAGATCATGAACTTGATAGTTCTTCTCATGAACCTTCAACTGACGAGAAGCATAGGCTATGACTTTGCCATCCTGCATCAACACTGAACCAAGCCCAACCCGTGAAGCATCACAATACACGGTATACGCCCCTGAACCTGTGGGCAAAACTAACACTAGTGTCGTGGTCAAGGCTGTCTTGAGCTTCTGAAAGCTCGCCTCACACTCATCCGACCACCTGAAATGGGCACACTTCTTGGTCAACCTGGTCATCGGGGCTGCGATAGATGAAAAGCCCTCTACAAATCGGCGATAATAACCTGCTAAGCCCAAGAAGCTCCGAATATCTGTAGCTGAAGTGGGTCTAGGCCAATATCTGACTGCCGAAATCTTCTTGGGATCCACCTGAATACCCTCTGCTGACACAACATGGCCCAGAAATGCCACTGAACTCAACCAGAACTCACACTTAGAAACTTTGGCATACAACTGACTATCCCTCATAGTCTGGAGGACGACTCTAAGGTGCTGATCATGCTCCTCTCGGCTGCGAGAGTATATCAATATATCATCAATGAAAAAAATAACGAACGAGTCCAAATAAGTCCTGAACACTCAGTTCATCAACTCCATAAAAGCAGCGGGGGGCATTTGTCAACGAGTGCGAAAGGCCGTCTTAGGTACATCAGACGCCCTAATCCTCAGCTAATGGTAACCAGATCCCAAGTCTATCTTGGAAAACACTGCAGCACCCTGAAGCTGGTCAAATAGATCATTAATCCTCGGCAGAGGATACTTATTCTTGATAGCAACCTTATTCAGCTGCCGGTAGTCGATACACATCCTCATTGAGCCATCTTTCTTCTTAACGAACAACACTGGAGCACCCCAAGGAGAAACACTAGGCCTAATGAAGCCTTTATCCAACAAGTCCTGCAACTGATCCTTCAATTCCTTCAACTCTGGCGGGGCCATATGATATGGCGGAATAGAAATGGGCTGAGTGCCTTGAGCCACCTCGATACAAAAGTCAATATCCCTGTCGGGTGGCATACCTGGCAGGTCTGCAGGGAAAACCTTTGGGAACTCACGAACCACAGGCACGGACTCCATAGAAGGAACCTCAGCACTAGAATCACAAACATAGGAAAACAGGCCAAACAACCCTTCTCGACCATACGTCGAGCCTTAATATAAGAAATAACTCTTCCAGAAGAATGGCTAGGAGTCCTTCTCCACTCCAAACGAGGCACACCTAGCAAGGACAAGGTCACTGTCTTGGCATGACAGTCCAGAATAGCATGATAGGGAGATAGCCAATCCATCCCCAATATAACATCAAAGTACACCATATCCATAGGTAAAAGATCAACCTGAGTCTCCATCCAACCAATAACTACTAAGCAAGCACGGTAGACCCGATCCACCACCACAGGATCACCCCCCGGGGTAGACACATATACAGGAGCACTCAGGGAATCACGCGGCATGCTCAAATAGGGAGCAAAATATGAAGACACATAAGAGAAAGTAGAACCCGGATCAAATAACACCGAAGCATCTCGGCTGCAAACTGATACCGTATCTGTGATAACTGCGTCAGAAGCCTCAGCCTCAGGCCTGGCCGAAATAGCATAGCAACGGGGCGGAGCCCCTCCAACCTGAACATCTCTGGGTCTACCTGCTACGGGCTGACCCCTACCTCTCATGACATGCCCTCCACCCCTATGAGTCTGATCTCCACCTCTGGCACCACGACCACCCCTAGCTGGCTGAGGGGGCGAGGGTACACCTGATGCGTGAACCATGACACGGGAACCCTGATACTGAGAGCCAGCAAAACCTCGGGGGCAGAACCTGGAAATATGCCCCATACCACCGCAAGTGTAGCAAGCCCTCGGCTGCTGAGAATACTGACCCTGGAACTGTCCTTGATGACCAGAATGACTACCCTGAAGACTCTGAATCGGCGGTGCACTAATGAAAGTTGATGATGCTTTGTGGGATGCCTGGAGTGCTGACTGATAAGGCCTAGGGGGATGACCTCTGCCAAAGGAATCTCTGCCCCAGATGAGGCACTACTGAAACGACCGAAATGACGAGGTCTCTTGTCAGACCCCTGACCACCACCCTGGAATAATACCATCTCAATGCGTCTGGCCACATCGGCTGCATCCTGAAAAGAGATATCAGTACCCGTATGCCTGGCCATCTGAAGTCTGATACGCTGGGCCAAACCCTCAATAAATCTTCGAACCCTCTCCCGATCAGTGGGAAGTATCATAAGTGCATGCCTGGCTAGAGTGATGAACCTGGTCTCGTACTGAGTGACAGACATAGATCCCTGATGGAGGCGCTCAAACTGCTTCTGAAGATCCTCTCGATGAGTAATGGAAAGAAACATCCCCAAGAATAGCTCGGAGAACTCAGCCCAAGTCAAAGGTGCAGACCC
Source organism: Nicotiana undulata (assembly GCA_005239495.1). Taxonomy (NCBI): domain Eukaryota; kingdom Viridiplantae; phylum Streptophyta; class Magnoliopsida; order Solanales; family Solanaceae; genus Nicotiana; species Nicotiana undulata. Next base: position 10,645 of record ML248104.1, read on the forward strand.
AGCTGGTCTGGTCAGGCAATAGTCTCTCCACCAAGTCTTGGTTGCGCCAGAAAATCAAAAAGTAGCAAAGTCAACTCCATTGGACTCCACAGCGCCCATGTTCCGAAGAACCTCATAACAGCTGTCTAAATAATCCTGGGGGTCCTCCGATGGTGCACCAGCAAATGTAGTAGTGAATAACTTGTTGAACCGATCCAGTCTCTATAGAGCATCTGCTGACAAAGTTGTACCCTCGGCTGCCGGGCTCCCAATACCAGGCTGAGCTACTCCTGTTGCCTGAGGTACTGGAGTCTGAAACTGCGTGGCAACCTGCTCTGGGGTATGAATAACAGGAGTCTGGGTCCCTCCTCCAGCCTGTGAACCAGCTGGTACAGTAGGAAGAAAACCGGCTTGAGCCACGCTCTCCATAAGTCCCACCAAGCGGACTAGAGCGTCCTGAAGCACCGGGGTAGCAATGAACCCCTCTGGGACCTGGGATGGTCCAACTAGGACTGACTGAGTAGGAACCTCACCGGCAAATTCTACCGGTGGGTGCTCAACTAGAGCTGCTACTCTAACTCTGCCTCGGCCTCTAGCGCGGCCTCGGCCCCTCGTAGGAGCTGCAATAGGAGGATCAGGCTGCCAATCGGTCGATGAGGAAGCACGCGTCCTCGCCATCTGCAAGAGAGTAGGATAGAGACTCGATTAGTATTTAGAGTTTAAATGGCACGACAGAGAATGAAAGATATGAAGTTATTCCTAACTTTGCAGCCTCGGGGGGATAAGTACAGACGTCTCTGTACCGATCCCTCAGACTCTACCAAGTTTGTCCGTGAGTTGTGAGACCTAAGCAACCTAGGGCTCTGATACCAACTTGTCACAACCCGAAATCCCACCTTCGGCCCATGACTGTGTCTAACGTTGAACCCGCTAGACAAGCCAACGTTTGAACTAAATAAACGCATTAACAACTAAAATGAACAGGATGACAAGGGCAGCTATAATTAACAATATGAAAGTTAACAAATTACAAAAAGAATATAGCAAGCATCGAAGTAAAACCCATAAATATAACCCAGAACTGGTGTCACATACTCACGAACTGTCTATGAGATTACTAAATACAGTGGTCTAACAATAAGTACATATGACTGTCTTTGAAACTATAAGATAAGACAGAGCTGAATGTGAAGGGTAGAAGGGGACGCCAAGGCCCATGAACGTCTGCGGGTCTACCTCGATGTCTCCTATAGGAACTGATGGAATGCTCCGACCCTCAGTGACCACCGGGTCCGACTGCGTAGTCTGCACAACATAAAAAAGTGCAGGTGTAGCATCTGTACAACCGACCCCATGTACTGAGTAAGTGTCGATCCTAACCTCAACGAAGTAGTGACGAAGCTAGGGCTGACAACAATATATGTACCTGTGCAATTCTATATAATAACAGGAAAATATTGACGGAAATAAACAAGTATAAACAGATTCGGGGAGAGTGATGCCGGGGATAAGAGGGGCAACAAATACTAGCATAGTGGAACAGGGTAACAATTGAAATGTAACAGTAAAGCAGGAATTTAACGCCTCAGAACAGATAATGAATAACACAAGGCACGGCATGTCCCCTCGTGCATCACCTCACAAATCACTCGGCACGGAATGTCCCCTTGTGCATCAAACAGTAACACATCGGCATGGCATGTCCCCTCGTGCGATAAATAACAAACGATCAACACAGCATGTCCCCTCGTGTGATAAATAATAAACAATCGGCATGGCATGTCCCCTCGTGTGATAAATAATAAACGATCAACACGGCATGTCCCCTCGTGCGATAAATAANATAATATAAAAGCAGCAATATAATGTGAAAATCAACAATAAGAAGTATCAAGTGTATGGAAATACTCAATAAAATTCTATTGTCCCGGCAAGGGACTCAGCTATAACTAACCTCGCATTAGAAATACAATATCAACAGTAAAAGCCTCAACTGAAAAAAATAACACAATAACTCCCCATGTCATGGAACAACATCAAGGTATCACTTCTAAATTACCAATTACTCATAGTACGGAGAATATTAAGAACACGGCATGATTCATCACATTTGACCTACGGACATGCTTGACCACAACATATAGATACCCGTCACCCCACCTATATGTTGGACATGATTTACACATAGCAAATAAGACTCTATAACTATTTCCTCAAGCTAAGGTTAGGCCAAACACTTACCTCGGCTCCAAAATGCAAGTCAAGCCTTGATCACAGCCTTTCCTCTCGAATCCAACTCCGAATCGATAATATCTAGACATAATGGATTTATTAACATCAATAATTACTCAATAAACCAATTCCAAGGCCTAATTATACATTTTCTACTATTCTTCCAAATATACTAAAATTCGACCCCAGGCCCGCATGCTCGAATCCCGAAAATTCTCGGAGGAATCACTCGCCCATAGCCTAAGGATCATTAATATGAAGTTTCTACTTGAATTCATAGCATTGATTGGATGGTTCACCAAATTCCCAAAAATCCCATCTACTACTCAAAACCTATATTTTTCTAAGATTTAGTAGTTAATCCCCTTGATAATTCATGAATTAAACAAGTAAAATTGAGTGAAATTACTTACCTCTACTGGAAATGGGTCGAGGAATGGTTTCTCAAGCTCTTAGGACTCTTCAATGGAGGTTGGAATGGGTGTAAATGAAGGAAACCCGAGTTTTGACACTTAAATATAGGCTGCCTACAGGGGTTTCCGCACCTGCGACCCTGGGGCCGCACCTACGAAGAAATGGCCGCACCTGCGGAAAAGGGCCAGGGGGAGCTGGGTTCGTACCTGCGGAGTTGGGGGCCGCACCTAAGGAAAAAGAAACGCATCTGCGAGGCTGGGACCGCAGGAGAGGTCCCGCACCTGCGGTCACACCAGCAACAGCTGCACCAGCAGTTGTTTTTAGCTGGTTTTTGGCCTCGTGCGGGGTCCGGGAGGCACCTGGTCCCACCCGAGCCCCCGTCCAAATATACCAACAAGTCCAAAATCAAAATATGGACTCGCTCGAGCCTTCGGGACACCCAAAACAATGCTAAATCTCAAAATCACACCCCAAAAACCCCAAAAACCATAACTTAAGAAACTTCAAGTTCTTGCTTTCTATAAACATGCGCCGGACCGACCTATACGGCTCGGAATGACATCAAATTTTGCGGACAAGTAATAAATGACATAACGGAATCATTCCCGATCTCAGAATCACATTCAGACCTCGATAACATGAAATCACGTTCCAAACCAAATTTCAAATTCTATGAAAATCCTCAAAAATTCATTGACTCTCAATTTCCCATTTTTGCCGAAACCCCTCAAATCAAGTTCGTTCCTTACCAAATTTCACAGACAACTTAAATAACCCACATTGAACCTGTTCCAGGCTCCGTAACCATAACATGGGCTCGGTAACACAGGTTTCACATCGAGGTTCATTTTCATAGCCTTTATTATTTTTCAGAAAATAATTTTCTTTAAAAATTTATTTCTTGGACTTGGGTCCTCAGAATTCGATTTCGAGCATACGGCCAAGTCCCATATTTTCCTACGGACCCTCCGGGACCGTCAAATCACGGGTCCGGGTCCGTTTACCAAAAATGTTGACCAAAGTCAACTTTATTCAATTAATTATCATAATTCAACTTTTGATCAAATTTTCACATAAAGGCTTCCCGGCTACGCGCCCGAGCTGTGCACGCACATCAAGGTGAGATTAACGGAGGCTTTCGGGGCCTCGGAACACAGTCATAATCACATTTACATAGGATGACCTTTTGGGTCATCACACTTCTTCACCATAGCTTCATAGGTAAGTAATCTTAACTCCATCTTCTTCCATTTTCATCATCAATTATTAGATTCTAGGCCTAAAATCATGGGATTAAATGGTAGAAATTGGGGTTTTGGGTAGAGTTAGAGCTTTTTGAATTTTTGGGAATTTGATATCGTTTTGGGGTCGGATTTGAAAACAAATTGTATATTCGGCCTCGTGGGGGAATGGGTGATCGGGTTTTGGTCCAAACCTCCTGTTTGGACCAAGCAGGCCCAGGGTCGAATTTTGGAATTTTTGGAAGAATGTTGGAAAATCTATAATTAGGCTTTGGAACTGAATTGTTGAGTAATTATTGATGTTATTGAGTCTATTATGTCTAGATACGATCGTTTCAGGGTCGAGTTCGAGAGGAAAAGCGGTGCTAGAGGCTTGATTTGCATTCTTGGAGCCGAGGTAAGTGTTTGGCCTAACCTTAGCTTGAGGGAATAAGTATAGAGTCTTATTTGCTATGTGTTAACCCATGTCCAACGTATAGGTGAGGTGACGGGTACCTATATGTTGTGGTCGAGCATGCCCGTGAGTCGGACTTGATGATTTATATTGTGTTCTTTGATATTCTCTGTGTAATGAATTAATTGGCATTATGGAAGTGATACATTGAGGGTATTTCATGATGTAGATTGTTATTGATTACTCGTCCGGTTGAGGATCATTTGTTAAAATTATACCTCTGAGTGAGATTGGTTACAACTGAGTCCCTTGTCGGGACGGTAGAATACTTGTTGATTATTTCTGTACATTTGAGGTCTCTTATTTGTTTCCTTTCCTGTCAATTGCTGCTTTAACATATGTTATGCACGAGGGGACATTCCGTGCCGAGTGATTGTGAGGTTATGCACGAGGGGACATTCTGTGCCGAGTGATTATTTATTTATTTATGCACGAGGGGACATTCCGTGCCGAGTGATTATAATTTATGCACAAGGGGACATTCCGTGCCGAGCGATTGTGAGGTTATGCACGAGGGGACATTTCGTGCCGAGTGATTATTATTTATGCATGAGGGGACATTCCATGGCGAGTGTTTTGTGAGGTTATAGCACGAGGGGACATGCCATGTCGTTTCTGTCTATTTATTTGTTCAGAGTTGTTAATTCCTGCAGTTATTTATACATTTCAGTTGTTCACTTGATTTGTTATTTCAGTAAGTTGTTGCCCATTTTTCCCAGCATATTAACCCCGCTTTTGTGTTAACTGTTCATTTCCTGTCATTGCTTCTTCATTATATTATTGAACTGCACAGGTATTCGTTATTTGTCGTGTCTTAGCCTCGTCACTACTTCGCCGAGGTTAGGCTAGGCACTTACTCAGTACATGGGGTCGGTTGTACTGATGCTACACCTGCACTTCTTTATGTTGTACAGATTACAGCGCCGGACCCAGTGGACATTGAGCGAGGGAGTATCCTTCAGTCCACGGTGACACCGAGGTAGTCCTGCAGGCGTCCGCAGGCCTTGGCATCACCGTCTAGTTCTTTCCTTCTGTCTTATCTTGTATTTCTAGACAACTACACTTCTTTATTTCAGACTCATGTTTTTAGCAAATTTTAGACTGTCCGTGTAATTGTGAAACCAGTTCTGGGGGTTTATGTATGGATATTTTTGTAACATTTATTATATTAAGTTGCTGAATTCTTAGATTCCGCATTCTTATTCATATATTCATGTTATTGTTGTTCTTTTAACTGCTGTAAATAAGAAAAATAGTAAATTTAACAAAAAATATTGGCTTGTCTAGCGGGTTCAACGTTAGACGCCATCACGGCCTAAAGGTGGGATTTCGGGTCATGACACCTACACATAAAAATAACTCAATTAAGCTCAAACATCGCACAATTAATCATTAAAACACCAAAATAAAATATAGGTAATGCACTAAAATATAAAATTATAGTCAAACGTCACTACCCGACACTTAAATGCAGCTCTTCCTTGAGTTAGCCAACACTCTACACTATCTTGAAGTACTTTATTTTTAACACAGTTGAAGCACTTTATTTTTAACACAGTTGAAGTACACTACAGCAAGGACCATGATTGATAGCAAAAATTAAACTTTAGCATATGCATTCAAAACACACTTCCCTTTTTCTTATGCCAAACTTCAAAAATATTCACAACAAAGACAACATGCTCATATCAATCCCAGCCTCAAAAACCAACTTAACGTCACAATGCACTCATGGCTTGAATACCTAACATCATAGAGAAATCTAATAACGTTACCTATCCATCGAGAAACCATGTGCCTTCTCAACAAAATCACAAAGAATAAGGAAAATCCACACATTATTCGAATCTCATGATCAAATATACTTAAAGGAGTGGCGTATATCAAGTAAAATCCCTCACTCTCACAAAGATGTCACATGCAAGCAAAAGGTACCATAGGCTTTCCCATTATGTAAACTTATGCTATTGTAGGCTCGCTCGATCTAAAATCAATCAGGAGTTTTTCACGGTTGTAATGTGGGCTAAGGGACATGTAGGATATACTTAAGGAATAATAACTAACCCTCCTACGCATTTTAACACAACACATAATCAATTTTAAGCGCATATATCTTTAATTTCACAAATAATATCACCCCAAAATGTTCCCTCTTTCCTTAATTACTATTTTTAATTTATACTCACTACCAGGAACAAGATGTATAAATTTTTTGTTGCTACCTTTTTTCAGATGTTTTTGTCAACAATTTTCTCTTCTATAATTCCGGCTAGTGGTGTATTCCTTAGTGCACTTTTTTTTTTACTTTCATTGGTTCCACTCAAAAACCTTCCAAGTTCCCTCCTTACTACATTCTAGCACGCATTTTATAGTTAAGTGCCTTAAGAGGTAAAAGAATCAAAATAATGTCACTTAAGAACAAAAGGGTATAGTCTTGTAATATGGGTTCCAAATTAAAGTTTATAGGCTCAAACAAGTTAACTATGGATAATTTTATTTGTGATAAGCATTAAGCTCTAAAAAGATTAAAGAAAGCCTAAATTTATTTTTCAAAGTGAGCAACACGTAAAATTTCGCTTAAACTTACATGCCGAGCAAGTTCTAAACTCACTTACAATACATGTACTACACAAAACCTCACCACACATGGCACATGACTCACTGAGGACGGTCGCATTCCGACTCTCAACTAATGCAAGTATCCAAAAAGCCACGAGATATTAAGCATTAAGTACAAATGAACATAAGTCAATAAAACGAGGCATAAGTGTGATAAAACATGTTATCCAATTCATAAAAGCATCATGAAAAATTTCAAACATAGGAAAGATACTACACATGCCAAAGCCTAAATATGCTACTATCAAACAATTCAAAGGAGCCTTAGAATTACATCATTCTTCCCCTTTTATTTTTCAAGTACTAATCTACTCTAAAAATAAAAAACTATTACCCAGTTCAAGTTACATACCTTGGAAAAAAAAACAAGGCACAAAGAAAAATCACAAGGAATTATTACTACCTAAGGAATACTAAAAGACATGTTTTTGTGTTTTTCCTATTTTTAATTTTCTTTTTTTATATTTTTTGTTAGACTTTAATCCCTCAAGAGCACTATCTAGGAGATCCATCGTCGGAAAAAGTCCATTATTTTTCAAAAAAAAAAAACTGAATCTTTTTGAATAAACAAGTTAACTTAAATGACTAATCTACTACTACAATACTACACAACTAAAATAAGAAGCTAACATAATAAAAAGCTTAATTATCCAAAGGAACTCCCACTCCACACTTAAAAGTGTGTAGTGTCCTCAATGCACATTGTCGCGCCCCCTTTTTCCTCGCACGGGTTAGGTACGCGGAGATCGAGTTTCATGACATTCTGGACAACTCCTTAAAGGAAAAGTCGTCACCTAACGATTTTATGGTGCGTTAGGGCACCTAGAATAATTAACTCATAAACTAGTTTGCATTATCAGAGATTGGGTAAGGGCTTGAAATTATCCCAAGAGGAAGGTATTAGGCACCCCTCGAGATCCAAAACTGTGGGTCCCAGCCAAGTAATTTTGTGAATTTGGACAGTAAACAAATGACAAGCAACGCTCACGTAAGAGGGGATTTCAAGTAAATACTGAAATTATTAAAAGAAATTTAAAGAATAGCAAAGTAAAATCATTTTAATGAAAATGTCCTAGGTTTCAAAGCAATATGGATCACATCAATGCAATACCCGGTATGTCACGCCTCGAAGAGGGGCTACACGTGGTATTAGCGCACCGGTCATCATATCCATATTCTACCCTTCCCCACCCCGCTAAGGTATTTAAAACGCGTGTGTTGGTCACGAAGCTTATTGCGTTCTCTTACCCGTCCCGTTCTATAAGTCCTGGAGGGTGTTTAGGACTACTAATCCTATAAGGGGAGTACTAGGCTGAACCCCTAAGTTTAAAGGATAAACTCTAGGCGGCATACAAAAATATTTAGGACTGCAGATATAGGGAAGCACACAAAGGCAGATAAGAGGCTCACAGATCCCTCCACAAGTAAACACATAAATAGCACTTCTGGAACACAACAAATGTCTCAAAATCATAACTTAAAACAGGAGATTTGAGTGAAAACAGTACGTTTCAGCAATTTTGGCAGAGGACTGATTCTTTGAAAAACCCAGTAATTAAGGCAGGGAATTTAATTAAAACAGAGTAGTCCTAAGAAGAGAATGATTGATTTAAAATTCCAGTAATTTAAAGACAGGAGCAGGATTTGAAAAGTGCACAACAGTTTAATGAAGTTCTTAGTAAAAGTAAATGGGAAGTTTTTTTACAAAAATTAGTAAAGCATAATTTTAAAATAACAGAGTGATCCAAAAGGGGAAGTTACTTTAAAAGATTCAGCAGTTCAAAGCAGAGTAGAAGTCAGTAGTTTAAGAAAACTTTAATAAAAGGAGAATGAGTAAACTATTTCAGAATCCAGTAAATTAAAAATAGAGCAAGGATTCAAACAGAATGATTTTTGTAGAAGGGATAATTGTTTTAAAAAAATCCATCGGTTGTTAGGCAAAGCAGGAGTGAAAACAATGACAAACAGTGAAGTTCTAAGGATTTCAGAAGGGACTGATTAATTCTACAGATCGCTCTTAATACAAGCAAGACATAAAACGACTGACTTTCATGTCATTGGGCCTAAGGTTTGCCTAGGCGTTCGTGATATTGAATATTTGTCTTATGAGAGTCAAAACTAGTTAAATTCAAGTCCTTGGCCCTAATTTTAAAGACATGGAATACGTTTAAGACAATGTCGAATTTGCAGAAACATTTTTTTAGCCATTTTGCATAGTTTTAACGGGGTTACCAGATCTGATACATACTGACTAGGTGTTCACATAATAACAAACATGCTGAAGGCAAAATCCTATAGAACATGGTATCTAATGCACACATGAATACCTAAAACATGATTTCTAAATGTGGTACTTATGAAATGCAGTAGCAGTAACATCATAGCAGCTTATTACTTTGTTATAGTTGTTAACTATGAACGGGGCTTATGAAATGACATGAATATAATCAATATGCTGAAATAAAGAACCTAAACATGATTTCTAATGTATGGTATGCATGTCCTAATCATGATATCTATTGCGCACGCAGGTAAGTAAAGTCCTATAGTCATGGTATCTACCCACATTATACTAAACATGCATAGTCCCCTCCCACATTCACTATCCAGCCCCAATTATTTGTTTACAAATTATTACAAGCCAGAAATAAAGAGTTACATCACTAAAAGAAAATAAGAAGCTACTTCTATAGGGAGCCTTCAATCAGGCCCATATCTTCCAACCTTGATCCTTTCGAGTCTCACAGCCTTACATGGTCCGGGTGCGGCAAAGCTCCCTAGGGCCCTCGTGGGACCCTGGCCAATACAGCACCCAAACATAGTTGCCAAAATTAAGCATGTGCAGTGTGGAATTACCATCCTCAAGTGTGTCAAAGTTCAGAGGGAACTCAAGAGGTTCCCTAAGCAATGCTCACACTGAGGGGGTGGAACCTAAGTTTCTAGGAATAGTGTGAAGTGCTTGTAGTTTGAAAGAGTTGAGTTTGAAAGTAGTTTGAAGTAACAGTTTTGAAATATAACTTCAAAGGATGATGTAAGAGTTTATGAAAACTAGTTTACAAAACGAAAGAGGTAGTGCAACCACAATTCAACACATAGAGGGTTCAAGAAGACAAACACAAACAAGGATAGGGAGGTGGGGACAATTAATTCACATGCTAGCAGTAGAATAGAGTTAGAAATTATCAAATAATTATCACATAGTTGTCATAAAGCATTGCAGAGTCACATATTAGGTATAGAGTTAGAATCATATAGTCTTTAGGTGTCATGGGGAACGAACACAGGTCTGTAGCATGATAAGCTAAGTAGAGGATAAGAACAGACAAGAAACAGCAGTCATGTTGAGACAAGAAAAGGATGATCACATAGACAAACAGACATGCTGACTCCATAGGGGTCAAACAGGGTTATAGCAGATCATACAAGGTAAAGCAGGAGACATCTTATACTAAAAGAGAAAGGGAAATCATAGAAGCATGCTAGTTACATGGTAGGCAATAGAACCATAAGATAAATCACAAAAGAAACAACAAGTAGATTAACATGAACTGAAACATAATGTGTGGAGACACTGTAAACTTAGATTAGGAACATACCAGTCAAGGGTATGGAGAAGCAAAGTGCAGCAAGTATGCAGAGCAACAATGATTACTTAGGCTTGGCTTTCAGCCACTTGAGTGGTCAATAACTAGCGTGAAGAGCAAGCAATAAGGGGTATGAAAGCAAAGAGAACTCAGAACAATGTCAGTGCTCTGAGTTTTGAGTATGCCTTAGTGATATGCAGTGTATCAATGTGTTCGTGTGTGTGTTATGCAAAAGAGGACAGAGTATTTATAATGTTGAAAACGAGTAAGCAAATATGGTAAGAATCACAATGGCATGGTAATCAAAGAACTCAGAATCCATTCGAGCAAAATCAGGACAAGTACTCCCTTAAGTTAAGGGGATTAATTCAAACGGTAAGGACCAGTAACAAATATGGAAAGAAATCAGTATATCACTGACAAGGAAATATTCAAATTCAGCAAGTATAGGGTAAACAATTAGGGCTAAGTTCAAAACATTTTAATTAAGGAAATAGCAGTAAGAATAAAGTACCACATCAGACAAGTTAAGTGAATCAATTAATTTGAATAGGAGAGGTAGAAATTGAGGTTTTAAAGGAAGGTTTATCAATCAAACCCCAAAAGTATGGAACCCAGAATCAATCCAAGAAGGAGTCACAATTTTGTATTCATCATATAAATAGACAAGAATAACCAGACATAGTAAACGTGCAGGTTAAACAAGTATTGATAAAAAGATGCAAGTCTGAACAATCAAGATGGACATAAGCACATAGAGGTGATATAAGTTAGGCTAAGAAAAATCAATAGAACATATTCGAGGCAGATAATCATAGCAACTTAAACAAGAAACGAGCAGTCATGCTAATACATGACTAGTAAGATAAAAATTAAGGATTTTAACATATGCAAGATAAAAAGCTAGTAGAATCACATAATCATCATGATATGCAAAGAACAGACTTAAAAGCAAGAAGAAAGTCAGTTCAAGACAAGCATAAAAAAGTTCTGAGAAACCCTAGTTTTAAAAGGAAGTAAAAATGTTTGAAAGTCGAAGATTCTTAAAGATTGAGTCAAGAATAATGTAAAACATAAAGAAACAAGCTTGAATCGCTAAAACACCATAGGTCTGAGAGGTTTAGCCATAAATTAGGGTTTCAGAGAGGATTGAAGATAACCGAAAAACCTGCCGTGAAACTCGAAGATCGTGGTGGATATGGCGCGGTCATGTCCAAACCCCACCGGGGAGGCCAAGAACAACCAAAACAGGAGCCCCGGGTGCAGGTCAGCATGGTCCAAGCCCTCGTGGGCTTCAGAGATAGGACGAGCAAGATGAAGGAGGCTCATGGAGGCTCGTAGTTGAGAGGATGGTGGCCGGAGATGGCCAGAGGAAGGCGGTGGAGTTCCATCGGAGACGAAGAGACAGAAGTCTCTAGAGACTAGAGAGAGAGAGACGAGAGATAGAGAGATGAACAGTCTCGAAAGAATGAGACGGGAAGCGGGGGTAGAGATATTTTAGGAAAATATAACCTGGGCCGTTGATCTAATCTGTTCAACGGCTCAGATTGAATCGGGATTGGGTCGGGTTGGTTTAGGATCTGGGTTGGGTATTTTTAATGGGATTGGGTTGGGTATTTGATGGGTTTGGGCTGGGTATAATTTAGGCTGGATTTTAAATAAAAAATTGGCTATTTGTTAAATACCCAAAAAATAGATAAATAATTAATAAAAAATAACTAATAATTAGATAAAATGAAATTAAGGCTAAATATGTGAAATTAATGTGATTAACTTGTATTTAAAATACAAAATGACTAACTACTGAATTAAAATAGCATAAAATGTACAATTAGGCTATAATTGCAAAATCATTGTAATTATAACTAAATAATGCTAAATTGGCTAATATGTGAAATAATAAAATCCCGATAGGATTAAAAATAATATATAAATAACATATTGAGTAAGAAAATGATTTGAAATTATTTATAACATCATTTATGCACAATTATGAATAATTATGGGACATAAAATATTAAATAAACAGGAAAATAATTTGATAAAAAATACGAAAAATTATGAAAAAATCAATTACTGTAAAGAGTGATTTTGAAAGGTATATATGCAATTTTGAAAATAATTTGAGGAAAAATTGGGTATCAACACACATCATAAACAAAATCAAGAGGGTACAAGAAACTCCCTGGAAGGTCAAAGGCTGAAGCCATCGAGACTCACGAGGTACTCAGACTTCTCTCTGGTATGAAATTTTATGCGGGCACCCCACACTTAGTTCCACCATCAGCTTGCTTTTTCACACTTTCATGGCTTTGCTTCCTATGCTTATTATCCTACAAAATAAAAAAAAATACTACAAAAATAATAGAAAAGTAAAATAATCAAAAAAAAAAGCAATAAATTTTGGTTACCTCCCAACAAGCGCGTACTTTATCGTCATGGCACGACGTGAATCACATTTTACCTCCACCGTGAACTTATGAATTGTATCCCTAACAGGGCATCCAGTCTGTAGCTATTATCCTTTGTGGGGCTATAAAGATAACCAAGCCAAGTAATAAATTTTTTATTTTGCACTTCTCGGCCTTTAGATGAGCAATGTAATTTTTGCTTCTTGGCACACCAAATTCAAGAATAAGGACACTTTCATCCTCACCCTTTGAATCGCTCATAGACTCATATGGCTCTATTACTATCTTACAACCTAAACATAATGTGAAAAAATGATTGAAATGAGTTCTAATACATCCTAACTCATAAACTGTACAACTATTTACATCCCCATATATACACACAGTAAAGTCTCAAAAAGTAATGTTACCTACTCTCTCACATGACTATAGAGCAATCTTCTCATCATTGTCATCATCAAGAAATACATGATCTAATGATTGGCATTCTGGTTTTAGCTCCTCAATTTGGCGTAGAAAGTTTTTTCAAGTTTCACACAACTCATCATTAATTTGTTGGAAACTTTTCACGTCCCAAACTACCCCCTAGACGTGACTGGAAACTAGCTAATACTTCCCGCTAGGCGAATCAATTCTTGTACTCTTAACCTATTATGTAAGCATTGAGAGAAACACGTCCTAGCCCAAACACATTAAATATTATTAAATAAGAAATAGTATTTTGCTAAACTCATAATTTATTTATAAATCTAAAAAGCACCCAAATACTATATCTCTAACAAATTTACTTACTAAGAATATGGAGCATCTAATAGAGTAATAGAAGTTTAAGTGACGGGCATGAAAACCCGAAAGAAATAACAGATATAAGATAGGTATAGCTGAAACAACGGCCTCCACGAATAATGCGGCGACTCACCTCAGCAATAGGATCCACTCAACGAACTCGCCAGCCACTAGCTCTATCTCCCGCAACGGTATCTGCATAGAGATGCAGGTAAGGAGTGAGTTATACGTAAATATAACCAGTAAGATCCTCGACCCGCCACTTTAAATACCTCTGGAACAAGTGTTAGAAAATACAAACACGCCACAACAGGAATGATATAGTAAATATGATAACTATACAATAACTCAATATATGTGTATCACCAGAGTTCTTAAGAATAAACCAACAAGAGTACCCACTAAGGACTTATCATAAGTGCAGTGAAATTTACCAACACACCTACGGGTTCACAACGACACCACAATGCCTCAAATATGTAACAGAGCATACACAATGCTCATGTGATGTACAAAGGCATACACAATTCCCCAACGTCATGGCGCACAGCCGTATCAAACTCAACATCATGGCGCACAGCCGTATTAAACTCAACATCATGTCACACAGCCATATCAAACTCAACATCATGGAGCACAGCCGTATTAAACTATCAAACAACTTATAAAGTAACATTTTTTTATTTTGTACTTTAATTAAAATAATATATTTGCGGCTGGTCTAAGACCACCGATTCTGCCAAGCGCACGCTTGTCCCAACACATGGACCAGGCAAAGAAAACATATTTTTAAAACGGATTTTAGAAAAGCAAGTACCAAAGTTTAAAGTCTCACTTACCTCACTAATAGGAAGTTCCCCAACCTTGCAATGCCTAGAACACCAACCAAACAACCTCAATCTATCCATATATTGAATAAGACGTCCTAATTAGACTAAATAAATAATTTTCAAAACTTTAGGACAAGTCAAAATTAAGGTCAACCCTCAGTAATAAAACTCCATATATAATTAAATGCAAAACGGAGCAGCACGGCAAAATATTTTCAAAAACAGTGACTTCCAAAATACACTTACAATTTGGATCACTACGTTATGCCAGAAACTCACCACTGTCTTAGTTTATAAAATTCATATGACATCCTCACTATTATACAATTATATGTCTCCCTATCCATATGCCTTAAAATTAAAAACTATCAAAGAGATCAATTGTGGCAGTAGAAACTTTACTCAAACTTTGATTATTATTTTTTATATATATATTTTGTCAAACCACTAACAATCAGTTATTACTTAACTGTTATGCTGATAAAAGTTTTACTTTTCAACCATTACTATATGATTAGTTAATCTTATGTTCCATGAAAACTATAGGAATCGAAGGCTTATTGACGATTTGTTTTTCTATTCATAACATCTTCCTTTCAAAATTAAAATTTTCATGTCTAAATCCATTATTCACCAATCATTACTACCATTATCATTATATACGCAATTGTTGGTACATAAATATATTACCTGAATACTTGAATCTTCTCCCCACAAAATGTTCCTCACAAGGTTAGGCTTTAGCTTTTCCTAGAATATGTCGTCAGTAGTCTCCAAATACTATACTAGTGGTATTCTCTTAAGGAACTAAATCAAAATTACCCTATTTTACTAATCCTTGTCCATCACAACGTGCAGCAACAAAAGAATGGGCTTGGCCCACATTTATTTTGATAATCTCAAATAGAATTAAAAAAATTTAGTCACTAGCCACTTATTTGGTACACTATTTTATGTATTATAATTATATTCTCTTCTACTAGCTTATTATTTAACCAAATATCTATAAACTAAATTAATTTTCCAACCTCTTAATAAAAAAATGTATAAAAATATTTTGGATTATTATATTCTCCCCCACTTAAACAAGCGTTCGTCCTCGAACGAGTTAGAGAGTGTACTTGACATATCAAACAACTGGGGGTACTTGCTTCGAGTGTCCGTTTCGGAATCCCACGTAGCTTCCTCTGTTGGATGGTTACGCCATAATACTTTCACTGAAGCAACCTTTTTCGACCTCAATTGTCGCACTTGCCTATCAAGAATAACTATCGGGCCTTCTTCATAAGTTAAGTTCTCATGAAGCTCCACATCCTCTGGCTGAATCTTATGACTATCATCATGAACATATCTTCTAAGCATAGACACATGAAATACGGAATGAACCGCAGACAACCTCGGAGGCAAGGCAAGTTTATACGCCATCAACCCGATTCGATCTAAAATCTCATACGGACCAACATACCTCATACTTAGTTTACCTTTGCGCCCAAATCTCATGACTCCTTTCATAGGGGACACCTTCAAAAGACTTTTTCTCCTTTCATGAACTCCAAATCATGAACTCTCTTATCTGCGTAGGATTTTTGTCTACTTTGAGTTGTCCGAAGTCGTTCTCGTATCAATGCAACTTTCTCCAAAGCTTGCTGAACCAAATCCGTACCCAGAAGTTGTGCTTCACCAGGTTCAAACCACCCAACTGGTGAGCGACACTTATAAAGCTTCAAACGGCGCCATCTGTATGCTCGACTAATAGTGGTTATTATAAGCAAACTCTGCTAATGGCAACTGATCGTCCCAATGACCACCAAAATCAATTGCACAAGCTCTAAACATGTCCTCTAAGATCTGAATAACCCGCTCGGATTGTCTGTCCGTCTGTGTATGGAAAGTTGTGCTCAACTCAACCTGAGAACCCAACGACTTCTGAAAAGACTTCCAAAACTCAACAGTAAACTGTGCACCCCAATCTGATATTATAGAAATAGGCACACCATGAAGTCGGACTATTTCACGGAGGTAAATATCTTCTAACTGTTCTGCAGTGTGCGTAACTCGAACCGGTATAAAATGCGCGGACTTTGTGAGTCTGTCCACGATCACCCATACTGAATCATGTTTTCTAAAAGTACGTGGCAACCCAACTACAAAGTCCATAGTAATCCTTTCTCACTTCCACTCCGGGATAATTAAATTCTGCATCACACCTCCTGGTTTTTGGTGTTCATATTTCACCTGCTGACAATTTAAGTAACTAGTCACATGTTTCAAAATATCATACTTCATACCTTTCCACCAGTACAATCCACGCAAGTCTTAATATATTTTGGTAGCACCTGGATGGATAGAGTAACGGGAGTTATGAGCTTCTTCGAGAATCAACTGCTTCACATCACCTACCATGGGGATACACAATCTACCATGTCGACGTAACACACCTTCACTGTCAATAGAAAATGTCTTAACGTCACCATTATGCACTCGATCACGGAGTTTAGCAATACGAGAATCTTCAAATTGACGAGCCTTGACCTATCCAACCAAGGATGATTGCGCTACCAAACCCGCAAGTAATCTGCCCGGAAATGTATGATCAATAGGAACTCCCTGATTGGCCAACGCCTGAATATCCATAGCCATAGGTCGTTCTTAAGTAGTAAATCGGGCCAAGCTACCCATAGACTTTCTACTCAAGGCGTCTGCCACCACATTCGCCTTCTCGGGATGATATAAAATAGTAAGATCGTAATCTTTAAGTAATTCTAACCACCGTCTCTACCTCAGATTCAAATCTCTTTGCTTGAATATATATTGCAGACTCTTGTGATCAGTATAGATTTCACACGGCTCACCATAAAGATAGTGACGCCAGATCTTAAGTGCAAATACGATCGCAGCCAATTCCAAGTCATGAGTTGGATAATTCTTTTCATGGTTCTTTAGCTGTCGAGAAGCATAAGCTACAACCTTGCCATTCTGCATCAGCACACAACCCAAACTGATTCAAGACGCATCACAATAAATAGTAAAAAAACCCTGCACTTGTAGGTAGTGTCAAAATCGGAGCCGTAGTCAATGCGGTCTTCAACTTCTGAAAAATTTCTTCACACTCATTTGACCACTGAAATGAAACACCTTTATGAGTCAATCGAGTCAATCGAGTGTCTATCTTTGATAAACCCTCAACAAACCTTCTATAATATCTGGCTGGCCTAAGAAGCTACGTATTTCTATAGGAGTAGTGGGCCGAGGCCAATCTCGAACTGCCTCTATCTTTTTTGGATGAACTTGAATCCCATCTCGTGACACCACATGTCCCAAAAAGGAAACTGTATCCAGCCAAAATTCACACTTTGAGAACTTGGCATAAAGCTTTCGCTCCCTAAGTGTCTGTAGCACAACTCTCAAGTGTTGTTCATGTTCTGCCTCACTTCGAGAGTAGACCAAAATGTCATCAATAAATACAATAACAAAATGATCTAAGAATGGTTTGAATACCCGGTTCATGAGGTCCATAAATGCTACGGGGGCATTAGTAAGCCCGAAGGACATCACCAAAAATTCAGAATGCCCGTACCTGGTCCGAAACGCTGTCTTGGATATATCCTTAGTCTTAATTCTCAGTTGATGGTAACCTGATCTCAGGTCAATCTTTGAAAAGTGAGTTGCACCCTGTAGCTGGTCAAGAAGATCATTAATACGTGGCAACATATATTTATTCTTGATCGTCACCTTATTCAGCTGCCTGTAATCAATACACATTCTCATCGTGCCATCTTTCTTTTTAACAAATAACACAGGTGCACCCCAAGGCGACAGACTAGGCCTGAGAAATCCCTTATCAAGTAGTTCTTGAAGTTGAACCTTTAGTTTTCTAAACTCCGATGGAGCCATACGGTATGGAGGAATAGAGATAGGTTGAGTTCCTGGCACCAAATCAATATTGAACTTAATTTCTCTTATCGGAGACAACCCGGGTAAATCTTCTGGAAACACATCAGCAAATTCTCGAACCCTGGAACACTATCAATAGTAACATCCTCCAAGTGTGTATCATGAATGGTAGCAATAAAACCCAAACACCCATTATTAATCATTCGACGTGCTTTTACATAGGATATTATTTTACCCTGAGTCAGAGAAGTTCTGCCTTTCCACACTAAACATGGTTCTCCAGGAAAATCAAAACGTATAAGCTTGGAATGACAATCAACTAAAGCATAGCATGATGCTAACCAATCCATACCCATAATTACACCAAAGTCGGACATAGGCAACACTAGTAGATCCACCACGGTGTCCCTGCCCTGAATAAATATCACACAGTCTCTATAGACTCTATCCATAGTTATAGTCTCCCCCATTGGGGTCACCACAATATAAGGCACATTAAGAGACTCAACTTCTCGTTCTAAGTATGTGGAAAAAGATGGAGATACATATGAATACGTAGAACCAGGATCAATAAGAGCATAAGACCCATAAGAACCGATAGTGATAATACATGTGACTACTGCACTAGATGCCTCAGCATCCTGTCTGGCCATAGAAAAGAATCTCGGCGGCCCACCCGTTCCCTGAGCAGTCTGTGCACCCTGTCGACCTTGTCCACGAGCAACCTGTGGAGCAGCTCTAGCTAGCTGAGTTGGAGTCTGTGTACCTGTAATCATTCTTTGCGTATGTGGAGTAGAATGGCTAGTAGCAGAATATCCTCTAGGACAATACTTAGCAATATGTCCTTTTTGACCACAAGTAAAACAAGCCCCATCTATTCCAAAACAACGACCTCTGTATCTGTTGTTGCCCCTATTTAGCTAGATAAGTACTCCTAGAAGACTGCACCACTGACTCTGACTGAGTGGGTCTGGATTGCCCACGATTAAAACCACTCTTGCCCACAGATGGATCCCCACTAAACCCGCCTGCGCTACGAGCCCTTTTGCTTTCTTGCTCAGTCATGTTCCTCTCTTGATAAGACTCATAACGGAGAGAAGTATTCATTAACTCTTCGTATGAACCATCTCGAACATCCCTAACCACAGGACCCCGATAACAATGCTCAAGCCCATTAACGAACCTCTTTACCTTCTCATTCTCATCTACAACTAGAAAAGGTGCATAACTAGCTAAATCAGTGAACTTAGCCTCATACTCTGTAACCATCATATTTCCCTGGCGCAGTTGCTCGAACTGACGTCTCATGTTATCACGTTTGCTCAGTGGAACGAACCTATCCATAAACATAGCTGAAAACTCTAACCAAGTAATGGGTGGCAACCCTGCTCGTGTACCTCTATGAACTGAATTCCACCATGACTCTGCAGATCCTGAAAATAGAAAAGTAGTATATTCCACCCCTCGAGTCTCCTTCAGCCCCAAAGTAGATAGTATCTTCTCACAACGCTGAATGAATTTCTGGGGCTCAATAGAAGCCTATGTAGCATCGAACTCTGGTGGCTTAAGATCCATGAAGTTCTTAAGATCCTTAGACTGCCCTGTATTTGCAACTGGCTGAACGACCTGCTGAGGGGCCATTTGAGGAGCTGCAACATTCAACTGAACCTGTGCTTGCGCCTACGAAGTAGTCTGGGGAGCCGGAAGTCCACCCTGAGTAGGCACTAATGCCTCCAACACATTCAACAACCTCACCACTGCATCTGCGGGTAAGATAATAGTAGGCACTGTTCTTGCACTTGATCTGGCATAGTAGCTTGGGATTGACCCGTGTCTACTAGTCTGAGCTCTAGTATGATGAGCTCCAACCTGACCGCCACCTCAGGAAGTACCCCGTCCAGCACCACGTCTAGCAGATGAAGGTGTGTGTGTCCTAGCTATCTGCGGAAGAAACAATCCAAAGTCAAACTCAAGTTATCTCAATGCACGATCAAGGAATGAAAGAAGGGTAAACGCCCTAAATGCTTAGTAGCCTCAAGATCATAAGTATGGGCGCCTACATACCCATGAGCAAGACTCTACTAAACACTGCTCCATGACCCGGGACTTAAAGCCTAAGCTCTAATACCAAGTTTTTCACGTCCCAAACTACCCCCTAGACGTGACTGGCACCTAGGTAATACTTCCCGCTAGGCGAACCAAGTCATGTACTCTTAACCTATTATGTAAGCATTGAGAGAAACACGTCCTAGACCAAACGCATTAAATATTATTAAATACGAAATAAATTTTCGACTAAACTCATAATTTATTTATAAATCTAAAGAGCACTCAAATACTATATCTCTAACCCAATTTACTTACTAAGAATGTGGAGCATCTAATAGACTAATAGAAGTTTAAGTGACGGGCATGCAAACCCGAAAAAAATAATAGATATAAGATAGGTATAGCTGAAACAACGGCCTCCACGAATAATGCGGCGGCTCACCTCAGCAATAGGATTCACTCAACGAACTCGTTAGCCACTAGCTTTATCTCCCGCAACGGTATCTGCATAGAGATGCAGGTAAGGAGTGAGTTATACGTAAATACCCAGTAAGATCCTCGACCTGCCACTTTAAATACCTCTGAAACAAGTGTTAGAAAATACAAACACGCCACAACAGGAATGATATAGTAAATATGATAACTATACAATAACTTAATATATGTGTATCACCAGAGTTCTTAATAATTAACCAACAAGAGTAGCCACTAAGGACTTATCATAAGTTCAGTGAAAGAAATTTACCAACACACCTACGGGTTCACAACGGCACCACAATGCCTCGAATATGTAACAGAGCATACACAATGCTCAGGTGATGTACAAAGGCATACACAATGCCCCAACATCATGGTGCACAGCCGTATCAAACTCAACATCATGGAGCACAGCCGTATCAAACTCAACATCATGGCACACAGCCATATCAAACTCAATATCATAGTGCACAGCCGTATTAAACTATCAAACAACTTATAAAGTAACATTTTTTTAATTTTGTACTTTAATTAAAATAATATATTTGCGGCTGGTCTAAGACCACTGATTCTACCAAGCGCACGCTTGTCCCAACACATGGACCAGGCAAAGAAAACACATTTTTAAAACGGGTTTTAGAAAAGCAAGTACCAAAGCTTAAAGTCTCACTTACCTCACTAATAGAAAGTTCCCCAACCTTGCAACGCCTAGAACACCAGCCAAACGGCCTTCAATGGCCTCAATCTATCCATATATTGAATAACACGTCCTAATTAGACTAAATAAAAAAATTCATAACTTTAGGACAAGTCAAAATTAAGGTCAACCCTCAGTCTAATTAATAAAACTCCATATACAATTAAATGCCAAACAGAGCACATTAGCACTGTAAAATATTTTCAAATTACAGGTACGCACAAAAGCTGAAGTTGAACATGAGTTAAGAGTTCCAAGTGTGCGGACCTGAAGCTTTAAGAACCAGATAGAAGAATCAGTTCCAAGTGTCTGTCTTTTGTTCTAGTTCAATTGTAGTAGGGGTTTTCAATTTGTACCTTTCAGCTTTATCTAGAATTAATTGTATTAGGTACTCTAAGTATTCAAGTTAGAGTTAACTTGAAGTTGTCGCAACAGTTAGAAGTTGGTTGCCACAACAGGGGTGTGATCACCCAAAGGGTCATCTTATGAAATAAGACTCCATTCCAGGCTCATTAGCCTTAAAATACTTATTTTAATTACCTCAATTTGCGTGCGCAGTCCGGGCAATAAACCAGAAAGCTTTTATGTGGAAATATGAAAAATAATAAACTTAGAGTTAAAATTTGGTTTTAGTTGACTTTGGTCAATATTTTGAGCAAACGGACCCGGATCCGTGTTCCGACAATCCTGGGAGGTTCACAGTAAAATATGGGACTTGGGCGTATGGCCGAAATTGAATTCCGAGGTCCCTAGCCTTAGAAAATATTTTTTTGAAAAACATTGTTGTGCTGGTTTTTACAGGAAATAAATAAATGAATTAATGTTTGAACTCGTTGATATCGGGCCCGTATTTTGGTTCCGCAGCCCGATAGAGGTTTTTTATGATATTTACGTCCTATCTGTGAAATTTGGTAACAATCGGAACTGATTTGACGTGATTCGGACGTCCGATTGAAAAGTTAGTGAAATTGAAGTGTTCTTGAGAAAATCATGAGTTTTAAGGATGAATTCATAATATTTGATGTTATTTTGATGATTTGATCGCATGAGCAAGTCCGTATGATATTTTTAGACTTGCGTGCATTTTTGGTTTGGAGCCCTGAGGGCTCGGGTGAGTTTTGGGTAGGCTACGGAGTGTTTAGACTTAGAAAATCTCGGTTGTGCATCTGTTGTCTGTCACTAGGTCTCTGCTCTCACAATTGCGAGACCAGACTTCGCAATTGCGAGATCAGACTTCGCAATTGCAAAGTCAACAGACCTAGGAAATGCGTCATTTTTGTCGCAAATGCGAAGAAGGCTTGGGAAGGTCAACCTCGAAAATGCGAGATTTACTTCACAAATGCGAAATATTCCTAAGAAGCCTAGATGTTGCAAATGCAGCATATATATCGCAAATGCGATATATATATCACAAATGCGAAGTATGCCTAGGAAGCCCAGATAACGCAAATGCGACATATATATCGCAAATGCGAAGTATGCCTAGGAAGCCCAGATGTCGCAAATGCGACATATATATCGCAAATACGACATATATATCGCAAATGTGAAGGCAGTGGAATTTCAAAGGGTTCGCACTGCGATAACCACAGCCTGTTAAGTGAGATTTTAGACGGAATTTTCACCCATTTTTTAATTCTCTCAAACCCTAAACCTCAATAGGCGATTTTTCAAAACCCAAACTTCTCCAAATCATTGGTAAGTGATATCTAACTAATTACTTTCAATCCCTAACAACTTTTAACAAGATTTCAACCTAGAATCTAGAGTTTTCACTGTAAAAATTTTTGGGTAGAACTTAGGAATTTTAAAATTTGGGGATTTAGATCTTGAATTGAGGTCGGATCCCAAAACCAATTGTATATCCGTGCTCGGGGGAGAATAGGTAAACGGGTTTTGGTCCGAAGCTCGAGTTTAGATCAAGCGGGCTCGGAGTCGATTTTTGTCTTTTGATAGAAAAACATAGGAAAACCATAGTTTTTCATTAAAGGTAATGCCTTTAGCAATAATTTATGATATTGAACCAATTGTGATTAGATTCGAGCGGGTTAGAGGCAAATTCTAAAGTAAAATTTGTGCTTGAGCAATGAATTGCTTATGAGATTGAGGTAAGTGTTTGGTTTAACCTTGACTTGAGGGAGTAGGAATCTCCAACTTAATTGCTATCTAAAATTGCATGTGTGTGGTGTATAGGTGAGGTGACGAGTATCTATGCACCACCAAATTATCTGTTTAACATGATCATTTCCCCGTTTCCAATTCATTATATTTCTATCTTGATTGTTTTCATGATTTTTATGCCTCCGTGTTTACTTGTCTTCATCAACTTGTTGTTGAGTATTGTTTCAAGTATTTTGGAAGTGTTAGTTGTTTCCCTTGGCTTCATTGTGGTACATAAAAGATTGAGCTGGTTGATAGTGTTTTACGATACATTCCGATTGGTTTCATTGTGAAATGATAATTAATGAAGTTTATGAATAGTACAACTTCAGTTTACAATTATTGAGACAAAAATATTGTGAAAGGCTTTGACTTAAATTGTGAAATCTTCATTCTAAATAAAGAGATGTGATTGTCTGGTGGGAGCGGGTTGCATGCCACAACAAGGAATAATAAGGGAGGACAAGTTGGATCGGGTTGCACGCCGCAACATGAGGAATAAGGGTTATATGTATTGAGGAGTAATAAGGGTGGACAGGTGGAATCGGGTTGCACGCCGCAACAAGGAGTAATAAGGGAGAATATTCATGTTTACATGTTATGTGATTAATAATTTGTGAAGGTTCAGAATTGCACACTTTTCTGTTTACGATTGCTGAAACATAAATATTGTGAAAGACTTTGATCTAATTTGTGGAACCCTTTTATTATAAATAATGAGATGTAATTGTCCGGTGGGAGCGGGATGCACTCTGCAACAATGAGTGATAAGGGTGGACAGGTGGGATCGGGTTTCACGCTGCAACAAGAGAAATAAGGGTGATATATATATATATATATATATA
>MDKH01235663.1:0-36521 GCA_005239495.1 Nicotiana undulata
TCCATTTCCCTTCCTTACTTAGTCTTAGCATTTGATTCATAGACATATATTATAGTTTTAGCAAAGTTAGTTTATTTATTCTTAAATGCTCATGACTATTGATTCCAGTTCTTGGGAGGTTGTTTAGGTTAATATGGGAACGCTAATACTTAATTATATTAATTATGATGTGGTTGCTTGCTTATTATTTAATTGTGAACTATTATAATTGAACAAAAGCGCAGCAAGGTGATGGTTGGCTAGCCTAGTTCCACTATAGGCGCCATCACGAACTGTTAGGATTTGGGGTCGTGACACTCACCCTAAAGTACATGTTATAACATTCCAAACTCGTCGACTTTCGACGAAACTTATTTTCTTCAATTGGTTTAGCTTCTAAGCTTTCCAACCCTCTTGGTACTCGTTATTCATGATCTTAAATATTTGTAACCTCCAACGTTACATGATTAACTTACTTGATATTCCATCAAATAGAATTTTATTTCTGAGCTTACATCAATTGACTTACGATGTACTCTCACATACGAAAACATGGGGTGTAACATTTATACGGGTGTTGGGCTTAGGAGTTGAAGTAGCTGGGCGGGGGTGGTCCGAAAATAATTAAGAAAAGAGCTAGATTTTAAACACCTATTTTAACAAATAAATAATTTATAGAAAATAATTAATAAATAAAAAAAGTATCACTTGTGCATAAAAATAATTTAAAATAATTCCTTAATATTATAAAATATAAAAAGTCCCTTTTTGTATAAATAATGCAATTATGCACATATATGAGCTATTATTGTAAATATACAATTTAACCTAAGGATGCAAATATGATTATAATAAATACATCAAAAAAATATTTAAAGCTTAATATGGATATATATGATGAAAATTAAATGATAAATAATCATAGAAATTATTTATGATGCAATTAATAATTATTTATATAATAAAATGCAGGAATAAATTGATTCAAAGCCTTTAAAAATTATAAATAATTATGGGAAATGCTTGTTTATGTTTATAAATCAAGTAATGGTGCATATGCACTATTTTGAAGGTGTGTATATATATATATATGAGAAATATGAGAAATATGAGGGGAAAATTGGGTATCAACAACAGGTGCATTACATAGCTGTCACGACCCAAATTCCCAACCTTAGTGATCGTGATGGCGCCTAACACCACACTTGCTAGGCAAGCTAATGTTAGAAGTCGATTAACTAATTTTCCTTAATTAATTACTCCATCATAAATAATTTAATTTAAATGAACTTAATCAAATTAATTCCCAACAACCACAAAATAAAATAATAAAACTGACCAACTAAATGAAACAAACCACGATAATTTTTATAATAACAACTCTAGAACTACCCCAGGGTCTGGTGTCACAATCCACGAACTACTAAAGAATACTACAAATAATGGCTGAAAGAAATAGCGTAACTGTTCTGAACAATATAAAATAGTGTATGTAAATATAGGAGAAGACTCTCGGATATCTGGGAACGCCGGCAGATGTACCTCGTGTCTCCAAACGAAATCGGGTGGTCATCCTAGAATCCTCTACTGCTGAACGGTACCTAGATCTGTGCAAAAAGAGCACAGAGTGTAGTATCAGTACAACCAACCCCATGTACTGAGTAAGTGTCGAGCCTAACCTCGGCGAAGTAGTGACAATGCTAAGTCGGGCTTCAACAATATAATCTTTAACAACAATAAATAATGAGCAAGACAGAAATCTAAACAAATAGATAATCAAGTGCTGCAACC
The DNA here is from genome assembly GCA_005239495.1 of Nicotiana undulata. Lineage (NCBI taxonomy): Eukaryota > Viridiplantae > Streptophyta > Magnoliopsida > Solanales > Solanaceae > Nicotiana > Nicotiana undulata. The sequence continues at coordinate 1,771 of MDKH01235663.1, forward strand.
AAATAAAATAAAATAACTCAGCTATAACCAATTCTCAAATATCTCTTCAGAGTTCCAAACTTTAACTTTAAATAAAAATAGTACTAAAATATTTAAAGAGTAGTAAAATAAACATTTTAGCTTTTCAAAACTTTGATTCTCTTTTTCTTGAAAAAACAGTAAAATATAAATGTAAATATCCTCCCTTATCACTCCTTGTTGCGGCGTGCAACCTGCTCCCACCTGTCCTCCCTAAAATATCTCCCTTATTACTCCTGTTGCGGCGTGCAACTGGATCCCACCTGTCCTCCCTTATCACTCCTTGTTGCAGCGTGCAACCCGCTCCCACCAGACATATCATATTAGTTTATTCAAAATTTTCAGGCCAAGCCTTTCACAATACTTTTATTTCAACAATTATAAATAATAAACTGCATTTTTCTCATGACTTCATCAATAACCTCTCAACCAAGAAACCAACAAGAATATCAAAATATATGCATTTATTCCATAAAACAATACCAAACCTCTCAACCATATTTATATCACGAAGAAACCAGTTCAAACAACCAATACTCTTTCTAAATAGTCACAACAATACTAACAACAATTCAACAAGGCCAAATAGTCATAGAAACAATAATGAACATGTAACAGTTAAGACAATAATCACATAAGTGGGGAACGGGAAAGGGGATCATATTTTAGCAAACACTTTGGGTGGTGCATAGATACTCGTCACCACACCTATAAACCACGCCCATGCAATTCACATAACAAACAAGTGGGGAGTCCTATTCCCTCAAGCTAAAGTTAGGTCAAACACTTACCTCAATTCCGCAGGCCACTCACTGCTCAATTATTGCTTTTCCTTTTGAATTCACCTCTAACTTGCTCGAATCTAATCAAAATTAACTTAATACCATTAACTAATGCTAAAGGAACTAACTTTATTGAAAAATATAATTTTACCTAAGTTTTCTATTAAAAAAAGTGAAAACCCGACCCCGGGCCCGCTTGGTCTAAACTCGGGGTTCGGACCAAATTACGTTTACCCATTCACCCACGAACCCAAATATGCTATTAGTTTTGAAATCCGACCTTAATTTGATATAAAAATTCGATTTTTACAAAACTCCCTAATTCTACCCAAAACCTAGATTTTACCATGAAAATTCTTTGGTTTTGCTTTAAAAGTGATGCAAATAGTAAGGAATTGAAATACAACGTTTGGAATTGATTACCTATGACTTGGGGATGAAGATTGTTGAAAAAAATCGTTTTAGGGCGGAAAACCTCAAATTTTTGGTGAAGAAGAAAGTCTGCCCGGTTTTTAAAAGATATTTATAATAGCTGGGCTGGGCAACTGTGTGATCGCGGTTAATTAAATGCGATCGCATAGGGTAAGGGGAAACTGGGTTGTGCATTCGCACAGGGTAGGGGGCTGGGGGCAGGGGGCAGTGCGATCGCGGTTACATAGGTGCGATCGCACAGGGTTCCAAACAGTCCTCAAACTTTACTATGTGCGATTGCGTCTTTCCTATGCGATCACACATGTCAAAATACCTGGATACCAGAATTGGAAAAAACTAGCAGCTATTTTAAAGTGAAAAACACCTCGTGGCCTATCCGAAACTCACCTGAGCCGGGCTCTAAACAAATCATGCACGCACGTCTAAAAATATCATACGGACTTGCTCTTGCGATAAAATCATGAAAATAACATGTAAATCTATGAATTAAACCTCAAAACTCCTCATTTTCATCAAAAACTCTTAAAGTTCATAATTTCTCAACCGGATGTCCGAATCACGTCAAACGAACTCCGTTTTCACCAAATTTCTCAGTTAACCTCTAAATATCATAACAAAGCTGTAACGGGCTCCGGAACCAAAATACGGACCCGATACCCATGATTTTTAGCATTATTTCATTTCTTTAATTCATGAACATTTCAACAAAATAATTTCTTTCAAAAATTGATTTCTAAGGCTTGGGACCTCGGAATTCATTTCCGGGCATACGCCCGAGTCCCATATTTTACTGTGGACCTCCCGGGATCGTCGGAACACGGATCTGGGTCCGTTTACTCAAAATGTTGACCAAAGTCAACTTTTATCAAATTTGAATTCTAAAAATCACTATTTCTCATATTTTCACATAAAAGCTTTCCGGTTTCACGCCTGGACTGCGCCCACAAATCGAGGTATTTCATTTTAGTCCTTTTTATGGTTATTTTGCATGGAACGGAGTCTAATTTTATAAAATGACCCTTTGGGTCATCACAATAGCCTAAACGACATCCTCCTGTAAGCAAAATTACCTGATGGGCAAGTGAATAAGGTCTTCTCAACATCTTCTGGGGCAATGAGTATCTGCTTATAGCCTGAATACCCATCCAGGAAGCAGTAGCATCCGTGTCGAGCCACCCTCTCGAGCATTTGATTAATAAAAGGGAGTGGAAAGTGGTCTTTCCTGTTGCTTCATTCAACCTTCTATAATCAATGCACATTCTCCACCCGGTGACTGTTCTTGTGGGGATCAATTCATTATCTTCATTTTTCACCACTGTCATTCCCCCCTTTTTGGGTACAACTTGCACTGGACTAGTTCACTGCTATTAGAGATGGGGAAAATCACTCCTGCATCTAGTAATTTGATGATCTCCTTATGCACTACCTCCTACAAAGTTTTGTTCAGCTTGCGTTGAGGTTGCACCACTGGCTTGCTATTTTCTTCTAACTGAATTTTGTGCATGCATATACATGGATTGATTCCTTGAATATCATCTATGCTCCAACTAATGGCCTTTTTGTGCTTTGACAACTCCTCCACCAATTTTTGCTCCTGTGTACCTGTCAAATCAGCAGAAATAATCACAGGAAAATAGTTAGTGTCAATAAAAGCATATTTCAAGTGGGTGGGGAGGACTTTCAATTCCATATTGGGCATGGAAGCCTCCTCTTTTAATTCCTCCTCATCAACCACTTGCTCCTCAGTTTCAAGAGCTTCAACCTCTTTTTTTATTTTAGGATCTTCATCCTCCATTGTGCTAGACTGAGTAATACACCTCTCTAGAGTATCCCCCACAAGCTTGTCAAACTTGTACTCCTCAGGCAACTCCCCAATGACATCTAGCTTGAAACACGAGTAGGCAAACACCTCATCACTAGGGTATTTTATCATTTTCTTCATCTAGAACACTACTTTCTCAATTCCCACTCTAAGCATAAGCTGCCCCTCATAAATATCAAGGATGGATCTACCTGTACACAAAAATGACCTCCCTAAAATTAAATGCACCCCTTTGTTCGCCTCCATATCCACCACAATAAAATTGACGGGGAACACAAACTTGTCCACCCACATTAGAATATCTTCAATGATTCCCTCAGGTAGAATGGTGGTCTGGTCGGCCCGTTGTAGGGAGACTGGTATTGATTTGATCACTCCAAGTTCACCTTCTAGTTTCTTGAATACAAACATATGCATTAGATTTATAGACGCACCTGAACCATAGAGGGCCTTGTCAAAATTTTCACTCCCCAACGAGCATGGTATGGTGAAGCTTCCTAAGTCCCACACTTTTGGGGAATTTTGTTTTGCAATATAGCACTACAGTGGACATTCAGCTTGACCACTGTTGTCTCCTCTAATTTTCTCTTGCTATACATGATTTCCTTCAAGAACTTTGCATAAGCGGGCATCTGAGTGAGTACCTCGGTGAAAGGGATGTTCACATAAAGTTGTTGAGAATCTCCAAGAATCACCCAAAACACTTGTCAAGTTTCTCCCGCTTCATCTTTTGAGGTAGAGCTGGCATATGTCTACTTTCTTCAATTTATTTTTGTACCTCGCTATTCTGGCTCTTTTGCTCTTTATTCTTTTCCTCTGCTGGTGTCCGCCTGTTGACCACCTTCTATTTAGCCTTCACTATTGGGTCAGTCAATGATTTTCCGCTTCTCAGAGATACAACTTTGATTGTTTCCTTCCGGTTCTTTTCAGTGTCAGATGGGAGAGTCCCCAGAGCCCTCTCAGTAAATCTATCCCATTTCCCTTTCTAAGTTCGGGATAGTCGTGCCCCGAGTCTCGAATTTTTCATCTGTTTATTGAATGCCTTCATGAGATCTTCCATATTTGACTAATTTGGCTGTGGTGGCTGGTATTGTTGCCTCTGCTGGTTCTAAAAACCTGGTGGTCCCTGACCCTGGGGCTTGAGATTATTTTGCTGCCATGAGTTCAAGCTCTCATTAAGTGAACTCCACGAAAAACCAGTATGTATTTGACCCATAACCTTAAAGTTGTTCACACCTTGGTAGTTTCCTCTATTGAAATTTCCCACAATGTTGACCTCCTCAACTATAACTTGACACTCGTGTGTAGGGTGTCCCATCCCACATATGTCACAACCCAGTTGTGGTTGAGTTTGCACCTGAGCCATGGTCAATTGCTTGAAGTCCTTAGCCAGTGCTGCAATTTGGGCATGCATTGCTATAGACGATTCTACTTGGTTCAATCCTACTAATTTTCTTCGATCCCCTTGGTCTGTGGACCATTGATATGCATCTTTAGATAGTTCATTCAAGATAGTAACAATCTCTACCGGAGTTTCTTCATTAGAGGGCCTGCAATTGCACTATTTAGCAATCTCCTTGATGACGGGTTTATACCTTCCCAAAAGTCCTGAAGTTGCATCCATTGCTCCATTCCGTTGTGAGGGAACCTCCACAGCAGCTCCTTAAATCTTTCACATGCTTCGAACACTGTCTCTCCTTCACCTTGGCTGAAATTGTGAATCTCCTTCCTCATCTTTTCAGTCTTAGCAACCGAGAAATATTTTTCCAGAAACTTGGTAGCCATCTCCTCCCACGTACGGATTGAACCTGTGGGCAAACTTCTCAGCCACTACTTTACATCATCATTCTGCAAGAAACGGTAATGCTCTGAGGTATATAGCATCATGCGATGCTTCATTGTAGAGGAATGTGTTCATAATTTCATCAAAGTCCATCAGATGGTTGTTTGGATCTTCATTGGGTTTGCCTGTGAAAATGCAATTATTCTGAATGGTCTGGATGACTCCCTGTTTGAGTTCAAAATTGTTGGCATCGATGGATGGGGACCTCACACTAGACTGTTGTTGGTTGTACACCGGTCTAGCATAATCTCCAGTGATCTCCCAAGCCTAGGACCTGCATTTTCAAAGGCATCCTCGATAATTTGGTTGGGATTGAGTCTTCCCCACTAAGCGTTTCATCAGCAATTCTGCGGGACGCTTCAGCCGCTAACCGTGCTTCCTGTTGCTGAGCCGCCTCTCTGGCAGCTAGGTCTACTATCTCTTCATTGTTCACCATTTTATACTGAGTTGAAGGCTGACCCAACAACAATCCACTCGATCCTTTCTCTCTTTTCAACTGCCTCAGGTGTTTGTCAAACTCTAGGTCGTATGGCGCCAAGTCCTTTGAAGAGGATCGAGTCATACACCGCTGAACTTAACCTGTTGCCTGCACACAGATGAGAAGAGCGTAAAAAGGAAAATTAAATAAAGTAATTCCTGAATTAGCACTGAAAACTAATTTAAACACTATTAATCGCCTACCCCCGGCAACATCGCCAAAATTTGATGAGCGCAAAACCAGCGTATAAACTTAGGCTCGCTAGTCAAAAATAGTATAGTGTTAAATCGTCTCCTCAAGCATTGGGTTCAATAATGTTTTATTAATTATTCAGCTTAACACTATCCAGGATAATCAACCTTTTGATTTATGTTATTATTGACTACAAATAAACTAAGATTATCAGGTGTAAGAAACTGGTGATATCCGAATGATTAGTAATAACAAAGGAATATCAATGAGATAGGCAAGGGTGATGACAAGATATGTGATCAACTATTGTTCCGGGTAACTCTATGCTAAATTCAGTCTTAGCCTCTATTGATTCTTTCGATTTAAACAGATGACTAGGCTACTTCATATATTTCAATTCTTCTTCCAAATAAATTTGATTCCTTTAGCCAACCAATAACATGCCTTATGAATGTATGAACAAAAATAGTAAATGAATGATCTTTTGGAGAACACCTCTCGGTTATTCTCCTGAACTGGGTAAATCAATAACTCCTTAAGCTCTTCCGATTACCTTGAAGAGGCGTAAAATCAACCCAATTAAGATATTAGCAGTGAAATTTTCTTTCGATTAAAGTAAAACTATAATAAACCTTGCAATTCAATTAAGAACTCATTCAGTAAAGTCGGGCAATTAACATAGAGTAAAACCCAAAACAATTGTCAATTCACAACATCCATCAACAACCCTGAGGAGAATTACTCCATAACGAAGAAAATAGTCAAAACAAGAGTATTAGAAAAACAAGAAGACATTACAATTCCCAAATTCAACCAAACTTTCGTATTGAGTGAATTGGATCAAGTATCTCGCTTTTCCGTTGCTTCCGTGCTTCTTCTTCCTCAAAAGTTGCTCCTAAAATCCAAGATACCCTCTTTTTAGACAAGTTGGGATTCATATAGGTCAAAGAAAGTCGCCCTCAGAATTACAATTTTAGCCCTGGGAAATATTTTCTCAGAAGGACGTGCGCAGCCGCGCACCTGGGCAGGTGACCGCGCATCTGGCCGCGCACATTGGACAGTTTTTGCTTGACTTGTGCAGCCCCGTGCGCGGCCGCGCACCTGAGAAATTTTCTGCTCTCTTTTTCATTCTTCTTATTAAGTGTGCGAACCTCCTTTGATCCTCGAACGAACTCCCAATTTATTTTATAAGCTATTACTTGGCCTTCAACGCTCCATATTAGCTCAAAAACGCTCCTTAACCTCATTATAGCACATAATTGCTCCTGCAAAGCATAAAGCACTCAATCAGAGCAATTTGATACTACTTAATGCTCAAACATCAGTAAAGTGCAGCGAATTCGAATGCAAATAGTAGCCAAAATACATAGTTATAGCCTACCATCAAATAACTATCTTTAATAGTCACTAATGTAAGAACACAACTATTTAGAGAGACGCCATTTGAATTATATTTTTCAATTTTTATTTAATTATTATAAATATTAGTTTCTTTCTTTATTTTTTTAAAATTTATTTGTAATAAAATAGATATTTAAATTATATAAATGACATCTTGGTAATTCAACTTTTAACTTTTGAGGTTCCCACTTTTATAATAACATATATTATTAGATTAGTAAAATCAAACCTCTTTGGTTTCGTTTTAGTGAAGCATTATAGTGAATTATTTTACAGGGAACATATATTATAACATAATATGAAAAATTGGTTCGAAAGAAACTTGGCTGTCATTGTGAAGTGTTATTATAAAGTACGATTGTTAAATAGAGGTCTAACTGTAATTCGTAATTACATAATACAATAATTACAAAATATATTTATTTTTGACATAACTAATTACAGATAGTTTATTAAATTTACTTAATACATTATTAAATTTTCAAATATGTGTGTGTTTGAAAATCATACTAATTATACAAATAATTTATTAAATTTTGAAATAGAAGCTTACAATAAGAAATAAACTTCTTCTATGAACAAGGAAACAAATTTTTGTAACAAGGAAGCCGCGCCCGCTATCATTCGGCCGCGCATAGGGTAAACCTCGCTCTTGATAATAGCTCGTACACTCGGGGGTGGCCAGAGGGTGAAGCCACTATAGCGGGTGCTTTTGGGCACAGAATTTTAGGTGCCCTAGTTTTATTTTATTTTCAATTCCTACTCGATATTCATTTTTGGATTTACGACCTTGACTAATTCGAATTTGTACCGTGTAAAGTCCATCAAAGTTGAAACCGATCTTTAGAAAGATTTTTTCTTATTCCCGAGACTCGAATTGAATGCCTCCGGTTAGGGAAGGAAAGATCTTATCCGTCCCACTACAATTCTTTTTGTTGAGACTCAATTTTTTTTAGCAAATATTAATTATTTCAAAGTAGAAAAGTAAAATGTTTTATATAGAGAAATTAGTACACTTATCATTACAAAATAAGTAATACATTTTTAAACTCCATTTTTATTTGTTTTTATTTTTTCTCGGGTTTCCATCACTGTGTATATTGAAATATCAAAAAATGATTCTGATTTATCAACTTTTTGAAGCGGGTTCTATTACCTAAGATCAATAATGTCACAAGAGATATTAAATGGTTTATGCAAAAAAAATATTAGAATTTTTATTCTAAAAAAGATAGAAAATTCTGCATAGGATTATTTTAAGGCCTCCCATTAAAGTTTGACTTTAGGTCATCACACTTATTGAGCCGCCCTGTGTAAACCGCACAAGAAAGTAAATTGCACTAAGCATACCTCTTGCGACGAGCTCAACCAAGGAGGTATGCAAGTGGATTTCAAACCCGAGACCTTCCATTTAGGAAATTTTATGCTCAACCAACTCGATCAGCCCGAAGGGTCAAGTAAATAAACTTTAACGGGTGACATATATATATAGGTTGTAGACATGGATTTAGCATTGTTTTCCCTTTTTAATTTACTAAAATACTCTTGTCACCTCACTATAATAAGACGACGTTTTGGTCTTTCATCTAAATTCCTCAATTTCCCTCCAATTCCAATTTCCAAACCACTCTCTCTCGCCTCCAATCCCTTTTAGCAAGAACTGAAGTTCTCTTTTCAAATTACTAAAAAAAAAATCTCTGTTTATGTCAAAAGAAGAGAAATGATTGGTGCCTGGATATCTTAAAAGAAGTTCGAGTACCCAATATGTCATGGCTTCAAATTAAGGTATTTAAATTAAAAAATATTGACAAAATTAAGCCTTTTTTCTTTTTGGGTAATAACCAATTGGGCATGACTCCTGCAACCCATTCCAAAAGAGAATGCAAAATCAATGAAGCACCGAATTTGGTTATGGGCAGAGAGTGTTTTTATAGCATGATCTAGCTGTTATTTATCGCGTGTTGTGTACTTCTCACCTTATTTAAAGAGCAAATTAAATATCTAATGTGAAGAGCTGCGTGTAAACAAGTAAAAAAAAAACCCTCTTAGGAGAAACAACAACAACAATCTAGTAAAATCCCATATCCCTACCTAAGGGACAGAAAGAGCAGAGAGGTTGTTTCCAATAGACCCTCGACTCAAGACGACAAAAAGAAACACTATATCAAAAAATCAAGAAATAATGACAGCATAGTAAGGACCAGAAAATAGATTTAAAAAAAAAATACCTTTTAGGATATTTTGGAATATTTTAGCTCTTGGTTTTGCAAGTTCAAATCCTAAGAGGTGGCTGCTGAACTTAAAAATTGCTTTTGGCAAGTTTTGTCAACTACTTGACATTATCATGAGTGGCATAGTTGCGTGTTACTTTGAATAAACTAAGTCGAGAGTAGTTAACTTATGGCATGTTTGCTTCTGATCATCATTAAATGGTCAGATTCTTTCCTGTTTCTAATTTTTATTATTTTGCTCTCCAAGGTGGGGTAGATTGCAATTTGGACTTTAATTGACTGCTGATCTTTGATTAATAATCCTGATCATGCAGATGATATGTAATCCTGAATTAATTAGGATGGCTTTGGAAGGCATAAAACATGAAGCCAGAGTTGAAGCATACCCGCCCAGAGGAGATGGCTGAAATTGTTGGTGAGAAGATGGATTTAAATCTCATATCAATATAGGTTTCATATGAAACCATCTTAAACTATCTAATATGCTAAAAGTTTCTTTAAGTGCATTGTATTTCCTGCAACATATGATATTCACAGTTTATCTGCTAGCTTTTCTACTTCTTGCCATCTTTAATTGTCAATTTCCCTCTTCTGTGTGTTACATGAACACTTTTAACTTGTTAACTACAGGTATAGTTTGGTTTACAACTTTTAACGTGAACTTAACTAATCAATAATTCTGACAAATGTGTACAATTAGATCCAGTGACTAAGCAAAAATCTTTCAGGCATTCCTGCTGCGAAAGACAGAAGTCTTCTATTGGCTTCTTCCCTGAATATGATCTTAAAAACCAGGCAGTACGATGAGTGCATAAAAGGAGGTACTGAGGTATGAAATGAAACATAATGCTTTACATTTTGCTCATTATAAGATTAAATGTATTATGATTGATGTCATTTTCAGTTAATTTTGTATAGTGGTGTCCTACATCTGCCATGCCTGCTGATTTTCTATTGGTTCCTCTTCTACTCCCTTTGTTCTTTCCCCTTCCTTTTTATTTTGGGGTTTGGGGTTATTAATTCTATCTCAATCTGAATGTCCATTTTCCTCAATCCCCAAAATAGTATACTGTCTTGAACTCCCATCTTAAACTGAATGTCCATTTTATAACATTTACTTTCTTAAAAAGATACTTAAAAACATATTGTAAAATTGGAAAGGTTGCAGTGAGTTCACCTTTTTAATACAAATTTTACTTTCTATTCATTCTTAAAAAACAAAATAATAACTTAAAAGTCGTCAAAATTTCCCATTTTTTCTACTCTGTTGCAAAATCCCAGGCTCTGTTACAACTTTCAAATGTCAACTCGCCTTTGATGACTGATGAGTAGGATTCTTATGGAGTGCACATAAAAGATATGAGTAACATGGTGGTTAAAGTGATACATGGCTGGTGCAGATTTTGGTGTATGCTGAGAAGAATGTCAAAGCCCTTTACCTTAGGGGTCAAGCTTATAAAGAACTTGGACAGTTAGAAGTGAGCATTCACTGACCATTTTAAGATTTCTTGTGATTCATTTCCGACTTAAGTAAAGCAAATAAAGTATCACCTGATGATGAAACTATTGCGGATGTTTTAAGGTATTGTTAATTGCAGCTTTAAATTAACTGGTTAATATACATATTTGGTGTGTTTTCCTTTCCTCTTTCCTGTATCTGTGAAATATACTTAACATCTAGATATGCATTATTTCTTTTTATTAATTTTTTTCTTCATAAAACAAACACATATGCATTATGTAAAAGAATGGGGTTTTACTGGTACAGGGATGCCAAAGAAAGATTGGTGAAAGAAGGTGGACACCGTACTTCTAGAGGTATTTTCATTCTATGTGTGCAGCCTAAATTTCTTCCTATCGGCCGGGAGGAATCGGATAAGATATTTTATCTAAAGCCCATCAACCATCATCGTTTTTGAGATATGCTACTAAAAGGCTTTCTTCTCCCAATGTTCATGGGCATGCTAGACCAGACATAGGATTTAGATTTCCTCTCCCTACTTCCATTCCTCTTTCTTACTGAAGCATTTTTGCGGATGGAATTTAGCCCCTTTCCATAGTGAAGCTTTAGCTTGCTTTTTTTCTCGATTGATAGAAGGACGGATAATTTGTTTTGAACCTTCCTCGCATAAAGTTTTATTTCTATTTCAATCCAACAATCAGGATGGATAGAAAGATATACCATTTGTCCTTTGATTCTATGGCACCGTTGGAATTGCGGGGAGAGCTATAGCTTTAGACGAAGATTAACGACTTGGCATTACCGGTTACTGGGATGGTCTTGAAGCTCGACTGATTAGAAAGTAGGTCTTGGTAAGGACAATAAGCATTACAGACCCTGGTCCTAGGGAATAAGAGTCAGAATTCAACCTACTTGAAAGCGGTCTTTAACCAATGAAAATGGTAAGGTAATAAGAGGGTACGGTTTCCGTAGCACTAATAGTTGGGGTTAGCTCACAAGGTAGCTTAGTCCCGCGAGGGGATCCATCAACAATAAAGTCATTCAAGAGAGAAATGGTGCTATTTCCTTAGCTAGCCTGGACTAGGAAGAATGAATTGTCTCTAGAACCCTTGGTTGGTCTTGGCAAAGCGATAAAAGAACATGTCTGTAAGAATCCACGGGAGAAAATCTATATTAGTCAATTAATTATAATACAATGAGCCCTATTTATAACTATATATAATACATATCCTACTCATATTCAATATGGAACTCGGACTAATTATATTTTTACTATATAACTATCTAACGCTCCCCCTCAAGCTGGTGCATACAAAAAATATGTACCGAGCTTGTTACATATGTAACTAATACGAGGACCAGCGGGGGGCTTGGTGAAAATGTCTGCAAGCTGATCATCCGACTTCACAAACTTTGTAGCAATATCTCCTAAGAGTATCTTTTCTCTGACAAAATGACAGTCAATCTCAATGTGTTTAGTTCTCATGAAACACCGGATTTGATGCAATATGAAGGACACCTTAATTATCACACATAAGTTCCATCTTGCGTATCTCACCAAATTTCAACTCATTAAGCAAATGTTTGATCCAAACTAGCTCACATGTTGCCACAACCATTGCTCGGTATTCTGTTCCTGCACTAGACTGAGCAACCACATTTTGTTTTTTGCTCTTCCAAGACACCAAATTACCTCCAGCTAAAACACAATATCTAGACGTAGAACGTCTATCAAAAGGTGATCCTGCCTAGTCAGCATTTGAGTACCCAACAATTTGCTCATGGCCTCGATCTTCAAACAATAATCCTTTGCCGCTGATTTTATATCGAAGAATGACTGCATCCCAATGACTATCACATGGAGAATCTAGGAACTGATTTACTACACTCACAGGAAAGGAAATGCCATGTCTCGTCACTGTGAGATAATTTAATTTACCAACCAGCCGCCTATATCTTGCAGGATCACTAAGCGACTCCCCTTGTCCTGGTAGAAGTTTAGAATTTGGATCCATAGGAGTGTCAATAGGTCTACAGCCTGTCATTCCTGTCTCTTCAAGTTCAAGAATGTCTAAGGCATACTTCCGTTGTGAGATTACAATACCTGAGCTAGACTGGCGACCTCAATATCTAGAAAATACTTTAATCTGCCCAGATCTTTAGTCTGAAAGTGCTGAAAGAGATGTTGCTTCAACTTAGCAATACCATCCTGATCATTGCCGGTAATAACAATATCATTAACATAAACCACCAGATAAATACTGAGATTGAAGTAGAATGCAGATAAAACACGGAGTGATCAGCTTCACTAGAGTCATGCCAAACTCTCGATAACTGTGCTAAACTTACCAAACAGGCTCGAGGAGACTGCTTTAGACCATAGAGGAACCGGCGCAACCGACATACAAGGCCACTAGACTCCCTCTGAGCAACAAAACCAGGTGGTTGCTCCAAATAAACCTCATCCTCAAGGTCATCGTGAATAAAAACATTCTTAATGTCCAACTGATAGAGAGGCCAATGGCGAACAACAGCCATGGATAGAAAAAGGCGAACTGATGCTATTTTAGCCACGGGAGAGAAAGTATCACTTTAATCGAGCCTAAATATCTTAGTATACCCTTTGGAAACAAGACGAGCCTTAAGTCGATCAACTTGGCCATCTGGACCAACTTTGAACGCATATACCCAACGACAACCAACGGTCGATCTACACAAAGGAATATGAACAAGCTCCCAAGTACCACTCGTATGTAAAGCAGACATCTCGTCAATCATAGCCTGTCGCTACCCTGGATGAGACAATGCTTCACCGGTAGACTTAGGGATGGACACGGAGGACAAAGATGATACAAATGCACAATGGGGTGATGACAGACGATGGTAACTTAAACCGACATAATGAGGATTAAGATTAAGTGTGGACCGTATAGCTTTCCATAGTGCAATCGGTTGACTAAGAGTAGACAAGTCCGCAGTATTAGTAGGGTCAAGTGCAAGACGTGAATCAGCTGGGCCTGATGCTGGGCGTGGACGACGATAATAAGTCAAGAGTGGTGGAGCTGTTGAAGGTTGAACTCGACTAGGTGGTGGAACTGGAGCTATAAGTAGTGGAACTGGAGCTATAGGTGGTGGAGCTGTGAAGTATGATTGGGTTTCAAAGAAAGTAACATCAGCAGACCTAAGATACCGCTGGAGGTAAGGAGAATAACATCGATATCCCTATTGCGTTCTTGAGTAACCCAAATATACGCACTTAAGAGCACGGGGAGCTAACTTATCTTTTCCTGGAGTGAGGTTATGAACAAAACATGTGCTCCCAAAGACACGTAGTGGAAGAGAGAACAAATGTATGTGAGGAAACGGGACAAAGAATGGAACTTGATTCTGGATGACTGAAGATGGCATACGATTAACAAGATAGCAAGATGTAAGAACTACATCCCCCAAAAACGCAACGGAACATGAGATTGTATGAGTAGGGTACAAGCAATTTCAATAAGATGTCTATTCTTTCTTTCAGCTAGCCCATTTTGTTGGGATGTGTACGTACAAGAAGTTTGATGAATAATCTCGCGAGAGTTCATAAACTACTGAAATGGGGAAGACAAATACTCTAGGGCATTATCACTGCGAAATGTGCGGATAGAAACCCCAAATTGATTTTGAATTTCAGCGGAAGGTCTGAAAAATAGAAATCAACTTAGATCGATTTTTCATCAAAAATATCCAAGTGCACCTGGAATAATCATCAATGAAACGGACAAAGTTGCGGAATCCCAAGGTAGAATTGACCCGACTAGGACCCCAAACATTTGAATGGACTAAAGTAAAAGGTGACTCTGCTCGATTATCAAGACGCCGAGGGAAACGGGAGGGGTATGCTTACCGAGCTGACATGACTCACACTTTAGAGTGGACAAGTGAGATAGACCAGATACCATTTTATGAAGTTTTGACAAACTGGAATGTCCCAACCATTAATGTAATAAATCTGGTGAATCAGTAACAGGACAAGTTGTTGAAGGAAGACAAGATGTGAGTCCATGTGATTTTACAAGGATAAGGTAGTAAAGTCCATCTGATTCACGTCCGATAACAATGATCTGCCCCGTACTGCGTTCCTGTATAAAAACAAGTTCGTCAAGAAATAAAACAGAGCATTTAAGTAATTTAGCTAAGTGACTAACGTCTATGAGATTAAAAGGACTACCGGGAACATAAAGAACTGAATCTAAAGGTAAGGAAGGTAGTGGCTTGGCCTATTCCAGTTGCCACGGTTTGAGACCCGTTGACCATCGTGACTGTTGGAAGAGACTGAGAACATGAAATATGAGTGAAAAGAGATTTATTACCAGAAATGTGATCAGATGCACCTGACTTAATGACCCAAGACTCGGAGGTTGAAGATTGAGAGACACAAGTCACACTACTACCTGTTTGAACAATGGAAGCTATCTCTGAAGATGCCTGTTAAAATGCTTTGTACTGAAGGAACTCAATATAATCTGATAAAGAAACCATCTGGATTGGATTCAATGCATTGGATCCAATGGATTGTGAGTCAAAGGCTTCTGATACGGATTACATTATAATGTTCACGCTTGAAAAATCGAAAACCCCTATGGTAATTACTATTCACGCCAGAAAAATCAGAAAAATCAGAAAATTTTCTACAAATCATTGTTCACGCCGGAAAAATATAATAGTGGTCGGAATTTGGTTTAAATTTGATGGGTAGGCTCGGAATTGTAAGGCGATGACACCATCTAATAGAAACTTTTTCAAATTCTGTTCGGAAAAGTCCTTGCACATGGGACAAATGTGCCGCCGGAGGCAGATCTCCGACAGGCGCGTGGGGGCGCGTGACTTGGCTATTTCAGGAGAATCTTTTTGGGATCTGGTCGCCTCTCTCTTGGGAACCTTGTGGTGGTGTTGGATTTCGCACAACACTGATAATTAGTGACTTTGAAGCAAACAACCACTTAGGTCACCGCAGAATCGCACGACGACTGAGTTCTTTCCTCCCGGATGTCGCTGGAATGATGTACAACGATCTATTCTCACCGATGCTCTAATATCATGTGAGAATGCACGGGAGAAAATCTATATTGATCAATTAATTATAATACAATGAGCCCTATTTATAACTATACATAATATAAATCCTACTCCTATTCAATATGAGACTCGGACTAATTACATGTTAACTATATAACTATCTAACAAGGTCTTTTCGGATAAGTTGTTGCCCTTCTTATGTTATAGCTCTTTAGTCCCATCCTTACAAAAGAGGATCTCACCTTAAAAGATGTGTAGTGCTCTTCAGAGATGGGATTCAGGTGCAGGGAAGACAAGGTTTAGAATCTTGGTGTCAGGTGCAGCCCAGAGGAAGCTGCTTGATAATCTAGTCTCGGCCAAGCAGGAAATAAGTGCTTTGTCGGTTGAAGGTGCCCTCTTGCAGCTTCTTTAATGGGAAGCCCTGAGCTACCGCTCACTCTGACCAGGGATATTAGTGAAGCCTTACCTTCAGTTAAATATTATAAAACCCTTCGCCCTATCTTGGATTCCTTGAACTTTCACTCGAGCTTGACCGGGGTACTCGCTATCGCGCTTAGAATAGAATATAAGATACATCCCTTTGGCGTCTGGGTTTCGGTGGTAGGAGGAATCCCTGCAATAACCCCTTCTATCCGGAAAATAGAGATAGCTTCTTCCCTTAGATAGGTAAGGCTCTTTCGAGCAATCAATTTGGTAAAAGTGGAGCTCTTTCTGGGGGTAGACTACACGAGTCTTACGAAAAAGAGCGGATGACTATATAATAGCAAAGGCTTTCTAGTCGATAAGTCAACATGTCTTCCCCTATTAAAGAAGGGACTCATACAAGACTTTCTGTTAGTATATGATCTAATGCCTAAAGCTTAATGAGAAACAAAGTCGTATGTATAAGGTGATCAACTCATCATACTAGAGCTAACTTCTCGATTCCCGTTTCCCACAGGTGGAAGCATAGATACCAGAGGAGCTAACCGAGAAGAGAAGGAGGATCGGAAGTTCTTAAAAAACAGAACGTTGTTCGTAGATGGATTGGACTTTTGGTAGGAGAGAATACTGATTGAGCATATGCTTCTGATTTCTATCTATATAGGATATGCTAAGCCTTTTCTTATTTATCTATCTAGTTTGCAGAGAGGCATTATTATCTTATTACTAGGTTCCTTCGCTTGAGGGAAAGAGACAAAAGAACATATCTTTCCTACGAATGTGATCTTGCCAAGTAAAGGAAGAGGGGTTAAGGGGGAGATCTTTTTCAGTTTTCATGAGAACTTCTCCTTTTTGGTTAAAAAGTTATGTTGGGCTGACTAAGCCCTCTATCCTACCGGGCCCCTCTTGTGTCGGGTTAAGGCTCCACCTCATCTTGGGTAAAGGGTTTAGTTGAGCCCAATTTCTTCACTTGTAGTCTAGGGCTTTGCTTGGATGCTTCGATTTAACTTGATTTCCTGGTCTTGAATTAAAGCTCAGCTCTCCTAATTCAGTATGTAGGTTTTGGTTTAAGTTCAATCTTAGTTGTTTAACTTAAGCCCATCAATCAATCTCTCATAAAACCCTAAGTTGAATCTATATGGGTCCAACCAAAAATTCTTTGTAACTCTCTAAGGGGGTAAGGGTAGTGGGGCTTAGATTCCATATAGTTCAACCTCATTGAGCTTTAGTTAAGCCTACATCCATTTTAGTAGAAAACGATCTTTTATGAAGCCCAACTCATAGAGAGTTCTGTCACTTGGTCTGAACTTATTTCTTCTATTCCTATGATTGTTTAGTGATGGGTTTACTCCTTTTAGGATTAGGTTTTTATCCCGTGTTGTGCTAAGATCATTTCTCTTTTTAGGTCTTACCTTTTGTACTAAAGATATTGCATACCCTGCAAGTCATTTATTATTCACACATGTCATACATCTTTCATATAGGATGATCTTAGAAAGCACTTAAGTGTTGGACATTTGCATGATACATGTAAACCAATCGCTCTAGGCTAAAATCCAAACAACTTTCTCAAACTAATATTGTATATCGCCATTAGGGGCGGTTATGGCGCTTCCTGTTGAGTACAATACACAATTCAGACTTGAATTTCGTTTACACAGTATGAGAAAGACAATTGTAAGGAGTGGTACTAAGCAACTTTTTTAGATTTCATTCTTTAATATAACATCAATATACCAATAACATTATAAGCAATATAGGCATTTATCTCATCCATCCACCGAGAAAAACTCCTGCCTTACACTAAAAGTTCACACACTTTTTTATTCAAAACAAAAAAATTCTGAAATGAACTCCCTCATAAAAGTGGGCTGGTCTGCTCATTATTTGTGTTCGTCCATTTTTTCATTATTGCAATACAAGTAAGACCCCCACTATACTAATTATGGAGATGATTCGCGACAGATGGAACACGACGCTTCGAACCATAAACTATTGTTGCCGGAATGAAACGAAGCTTTGGAACTGGATTATGCTTCTTGCTAGGACCTGATGGCGTAATTGGCATTTGGAGGGGGGGGGGGGGGAAAGCGGCCCCCTTTGTGGCAGAGTAGAAATATGAGATTTCCTTGGCATAACTCCATTCAGAAAGAACACAAAAAGGAGAAAGAACATTATTTCGCGGATTCTTGCCATCATTGGTGGAAAATAATTTTTTCTGTAGGCATCCATCGGGTATGAGATTATATGCTGTTGCAGAAACTAAATTGAAGGGGTTGGTTGAAAGGTAAGGATATCGTTATTGGTCGATTGGTTAGCAGGTAAGGATAACATGATTAACTAGTTTCGTATCTCTTGGATCAAGGGCCAGAGCTACTTGGGCCTAGCCCGTTAAACATCATTTGGATGGCTCGGATCCTTTGCATGACTTGGGCTTCCTTTGATTATAAACAAACCTTTTATTCACATAGGCCTTCCCTATAGTACTGGAGCTAATGCGCTAGGTCGAGCGGTCGCCAAAGCTTGCTTGTTAGAATAAAACTAACGAAACCTCAAACCAACCAATATCAAGACTACTCGGACATACTTAGTTTTTCCTCCTAAGATAAGAGTTTTCCACTAAGCTTGTCACTTTATAAACCTCTTCACTAATTACCTAGTAACTTTTAAAAATAAATTTCCACTAGGGCAAAGTAAAATAAAGGGAGGATGAAAAAACTACTACCCTAACCTAGTACGTACTTGTCTACTTCGCGTGCTCTTCTTGTACTAACTTATACCGACTTACTGTATACCTCTTTTAGTGGACTGACATCGTCAGCTGGAAAGGGGTTTTTCCGTATAAAATGAAAACTTGATTCATGTAACTGGAGAAAGATTTCTCATTCCTTAGTTGGAAGAGATGTTGCCATGAAAGAGGGATTAAGTGGAAGCAAATTGACTGAAAAGTCGTGGAAACACTTCTTTCTTCCATATTTTGGACCGTAGGTCCATGGAACAATATTTTAGCATTAAAATATGGAAGAATTTCAATCTTAGATTAAAAGACTATGTATGAGTGGTCTGAATTGTCTAAACAAGAATTCTTGAACAATGAACAACCAGGAACATCCAGTTCAGTTATTCACGACCAAGAAATAATGGATTCTCTTTCGGATAGAAAGGCTGGAATGCCAACAAGCGTCTATTATTGAACTCACCCGACCCCTATCTCATTGTACTAGTTACTGCTATAGCTAGTGCTAGTTCTATATTGGTGTATTGCTAGTAAGCTTACAGAGCGAGTTGTAAAGGTAGGAAAAAAATAGATCAATCAAGAGATAGTGGTTCAGTTCTCTCCTAAGCAAGGACGGATAACTAAGGATTGGCTAGGGAGAGTCGTCTCAAATGTTGATACCTTTATATTAATAAGCCAATAAAAATTGACAAGTAGAAGCCAGTGAAAGTGAAAGAGGAGTAAGTAGGGTACGACGAAGCCCTAGGCCTAAGGGTAGTACGTAAACAAGTACAAATCACATGGTTTGTACTGATCCTCTTTCGAGCTATCAAGTGACGATTGGTCGATGGGCCCCTTTTTCTTTTATAAGGGAAAAGATTGTGTTGAGTACAAATAATCCGGTGAAAGACGAATAGGCAAGCACGCGGGTTGTACCGGTTAACTTTGAGGTATCGAGCGACGATGTGCGCTATGTTATTGTGTCCTATTCCTTTAGGAGTGATTCGGGATTAAGCCATGTGGCAATACCCGCCAAAAGAAAGGGGGCCTTTCTTACGGATTGGAACGAAGATAATTATTCAGCACACTAAAATCTTGTGGAGGGGGTTCCATATTCATGAAAAGCCGGGTTTGAAACATGTTATGAAACTAATACAACAATTATTTCTAACAATAAGAAAGAGTTAAGCGCCTCCAAGGCCTATAAATAGAAACTTATTGAAGTTTATATTTTCAAATAGGGACATAGAAGTCAAAAAGAAATATTTTCAGTAACACTTATTCCAACAACTCTGAACGGATATCGTCGGAAGACTTGCAACAATTCAAGAATCAATTCAAGCTGTCGAAAACGAAAAATAACAAAGGCAGTAAACCCTGGTTGGCTCCCTTTTGGTAGCACCTGCCTCCTATCGATCCTGCACTTGTGGCTGCAGCCATGCAGTGGGTCCGGGATTGCATTAGCGTCCTGGAAGACAGGAAACGGGCCCTTCTCCAAGAACAAGAAAACCTAATTGTGGGTGATGTCATCCGTGGTCGCCAGGGAGACTAGAATAGAAGAGTTCGTGGACTCTTTTTAGTCTTATAAGGACACTTATTTAACCCTAACCACTAGACTTTAGGAGTCTACAAACATTTAATTAAACCTTCTAAAACTAAAAAAGTCGACGAACTCTTCTATTCTATTCTCCTGGCGACCACGGATGACAACACCCACAATTTGGTCTTCTGTTCTTGGAGGAGGGTCCGTTTCTTGTCTTCCAGGACGCTAATGCGATCCCGGGTCCGCTGTATGGCTGCAGCCACAAGTGCAGGATTGATGGGAGGCAGGTGCTCCCAAAAGGAAGCCAGGGTTTGTTGCCTTTGTTCTTTTTCGTTTTCGGTGGCTTGAATTGTTGAGAGTCTTCTGACGATATCCATTTCAGTGTTGTTGGAATAAATTTTACTGAAAGTATTTCTTTTTAGCTTGTACGTCTTTCTTTGAAAATGTAGACTTCAAGAAGCTTCTATTTATAGGTCTTGTTGTCTTAGTTTTATAACATGTTTCAACCCTGACTTTTCATGAATATGGAGATCCATCCACTAGATTTTAGTGTGCTGAATAATTATCTTTGTACTCCCATCCGTATGAAAGTTCCCATTTCTTTTGGCGGGTATCGCCTCGTGGCTTAATCCCGGATCACTTCATAAGGAATATGACACAATAATATAGCGCATATCAGAGGAGAGAGTTCCCTTTATTATAAGACAGGCACCCCGCGTCCTTTCTTAAGAGATGGAGCAATCGTCACTCGACAGCTCAAAGTTGACCGGTCGCGTTCTTGCCTACTCGTCTTTCACCGGCCTATTTGTACCCGACTACAATCTCTTCCCTTATAAAAGAAAAAAGGGCCCCTCGGGAAATCGTCACTCCAAAGCGGATCAATACAAAACCATGTGATCTGTACTTGCTTACGTACTGCCCCTTAGGCCTAGGGATGCGTCGTACTCTGCTTACTCCACTTTCACTTTCATTGGCTTCTACTTGTCCTTTTTTATTGGCTTAGTATAAAATGGTATACTCGGTCGGTCGTTCGTTTCTCCCCGGGCAATCCTCGGTCGTTCGTCCTTGCTTAGGAGAAAATCGAACCACTATCTCTTGATTGATATGCTTTTTCTACCTTTACAATTCGCTCTGTTCGCTAGCAATACGCTAATATAGTACTAGCTATAGCAGTAACTAGTAGAACGAGTCAGGGGTTGGGTGAATTCAGTAATAGACGTCTGTTGGCATTCCAACCGTCCTATCTGAAAGTGAATCCATTATTTCTTGGTCGTGAATATCTAAATTGGTCGTTCACTGTTCAAGAATTCTTATTTAGACAATTCAGACCATCCATCCACAATCTTTTAATCTAAGATTGAAATTATTCCATATTTTATTGATAAAATCTTGTTCCATGGACCTAAGGTCCAAAATATGGAAAAAGAAGTGTTCCCACGACTCTCCAATCAATTTTGTTCCACTTAATCCCTATTTCATGGCAACATCTCTTTCCGGCTAAGGAATGAGAAATTTTTCTCCTGTTACATGAATCAAGTTTTCATATCATCCGGAAAAGCCCCTTTCCAGCTGACGATGTCAGCCCACTAACAACGGTATACAATAAGTCAGTACAAGAAGAGAACGCGAAATAGACAACTACTTACTAGGATATTAGCTTTTTCATCTTCCCTTTATTTTACTTTACCCTAGTGGAAATTTATTTTTAAAAGTTATTAGGTAATTAGAGAGGTTTATAAAGTGACAAGCTTGTGGAAAACTCTTATCTTAGGAGGAAAAACTAAGTATGCCCGAGTAGTCTTGATATTTGTTGGTTTGAGGTTTCATTAGTTTTATACTAACAAGCAAGCTTCGGCGATCGCTCGACCTAGCGTGTTAGCCCCGATACTATAGGGAAGACCTATGTGGAGAAAAGGCCTGCCCATCATCAAGGCAAGTTCATGCAAGAAGGCCCTCCAAATTTGTTCAAATTCAAAACTCGTCAAAGGCATATGAAATCATGCAAAGGATTCGAGCCCATCCTGGAAAACTCTTATCTTAGGAGGAAAAACTAAGTATGCCCGAGTAGTCTTGATATTTGTTGGTTTGAGGTTTCGTTAGTTTTATACTAACAAGCAAGCTTCGGCGATCGCTCGACCTAGCGTGTTAGCCCCGATACTATAGGGAAGACCTATGTGGAGAAAAGGCCTGCCCATCATCAAGGCAAGTTCATGCAAGAAGGCCCTCCAAATTTGTCCAAATTCAAAACTCGTCAAAGGCATATGAAATCATGCAAAGGATTCGAGCCCATCCAAATGATGTTTTAGCGGGCTAAACCCAACCTCTGGCCCATGATCCAAGACACTTGATAATCATGCTATCCTTACTTTTTAACCAATCATGCTATCCTTATCTTTCAACCAACCCCTTCGATTTAGTTTCTGCAGTAGTATATAATCTCGAACCCGATGGCTGCCTACAGAAAAATTTGTTTTCCAGCGGTGATGGCAAGAATCCGCGAAATAATGTTCTTTCGCCTTTTTGTGTTCTTTTTGAATGGAGCTATGCGAGGAAAATCTCAACTTTCTACTCTGCCGCAAAAGGGGGCCGCTCCCCCCCTAATGCCAGTTCCGTCATCAGAGCCTAGCAAGAAGCATAATTCTGTTCCAAAGATTCGTTTCATTCTAGAAATAGTAGTCTGTGGTTTGAAGCGTCGTGTTTTATCCATCGTGAATCCTCTCCATAACTAGTATACAGTGGATGTCTTACTTGTATTGCAATAATGAAAAATTATACGAACACAAATAATGAGCAGACTAACCCACTTTTATATGTGGGTTCATTTCAGAATGTTTTTTTGTTTTGAATAAAGAGCGCGTGAACTTTTCAGTGGATGGATAGGATAAATGCCTTTATTGCTTTATAATGTTATTGTTATGTTGATGTTATATTAAAGAATGAAATCCAAAAAAGTTGCTTAGTCCCATTATTTATAATTGTCTTTCTCATACTGTGTAAACGAACTTCAAGTTTGAACCGTGTACTGTACTCAACAAGAAGCGTCACAGCCACCCCCGATGTCGATCTGCAATATTAGTTTGAGAAAGTTGCTTGGTTTTTAACCTAGAGCAATTAGTTTACCTATATCATGCAAATGTCCAACACTTATGTGCTTCGTAAGATCATCCTATATGACATGTGTGGATACTGAATGACTTGCATGGTATGCAATATCTTAAGTACAAAAGGTAAGACCTTAAAGGAGAAATGAGGTTAGCACAACACATGATACAAACCTAATCCTAAAAGGAGAAAACTCAACAATCATAGGAATATAATAAATGGGTTCAGGCCAAGTGACATAACTCTCTAAGTTGGGCTACATAAAAGATCCTTTTCTACTAAAATGGATATTGGCTTAACTAAAGCCCAATGCAGGTTGAACTCGATGGAATCTAAGCCTCCTATCCTTACACTCTTAGAGGGTGACAAGGAATTTTTGGTCGGACCCATATAGACTCAGCTTAGGGGTTTATGAGACATTGATTCACGGACCTAACCTAAACAACTAAGATTGAACCTACACTTAGACCTATAGACTGAATTAGGAGAGCAGAGGTTTAATTCAAGACCAGAAATCAAATTATATTGAAGCCCTAGACTACCAGTGAAGAAATTGGGTTCAACTAATCCCTTAACCCAAGATGAAAAGTTCCCGTTAAAACAGAAAAAGACCTCCCCCTTAACCCCCCTTACTTGGCAGATTCATATTCGTAGGAAAGTTATGTTCTTTTGTCTCTTTCCCGAACCTATTAATAAGATAATAATGTCTCTTTGCATCTAGATAGATAAATAAGAAAAGGCTTAGCATATCCTATATAGATAGAAATCAGAAGCATGTACTCAATCAGTATTCTTCTACCAAAAGTCCAATCCATCTACGAACACTGTTCCGTCTTTCAAAACTTCCGGTCCTCCTTCCCTTCTCGGTTAGCTCCTCTGGTGTCTATATTTCCACGCGTCGGAAATGGGAGTTGGGAAGTTAGCTCTGCTATGATGAGTTGATCACCTTATACATATGACTTTCTTTCTCTTTAAGCTTCAGGCATTAGATCAGATACAAACAGAAAGTCTTGTATGAGTCCCTTCTTTAATAGAAGAAGATCTATTGACTTATTGACCAGAAAGCCTTGCCATTATATAGTCATTCGCTCTTTTTGATAGGACTCGTGTAGTCTACCCCCAGAAGGAGCTCCATTTTTAGCAGATCGATTGCTCGAAAGAGCCGTACCTAGCTAAGCGAAGAAGCTATCTCTATTTCCCGGATAGAGAGGGGTATTGCAGTTATGGGGATTCTTCCTACCACCGAAACCCAGATGCCAAAAGGATGTATCTTATCTTCTATTCTATGTGCAATAGACGAGTATCCAGCTCAAGCTCGAGTGTAAGTTCAACGAATCCAAGATAAGACGAAGGGTTTTATAATATTTAACTGAAGGTAAGGCTTCACTAGTGATATTCCCGATAAGAGGGAGATGTAGCTCAGGGCTTCCGATTAAAGAAGCTGCAGGAGAGCACCTTCAACCGACAAAGCACTTATTTCCTGCTTGGCCAGGTTATCAAGCAGCTTCCTCTAGGTTGCACTTTAGACCGAGATTGTAAACCTTGTCTTCCCAGCTTCCATGTATGAATCCCATCTCTCAAGAGCGCTACGCATCTTTTATGGGGAGATCTTCTTTGGTAGGGGTGGGACTAAAGAGCTATAACAGAGGGGCAACAACTATCCGAATAGAGTTGTTCTTTTATCGCTTTGCCTAGACCAGCCAAGGGTTCTAGAGACAATTCATTCTTCCTAGTCCAAGCTAGTTGCATGACTTTATTGTTGATGGATCCCCTCGTGGGATTGAGCTACCTTGTGAGCTAACCCCAACTCTTACTGCGGCAGAAACCATACCATCCTATTACCTTACTAAAAGAAATTATATCAGCAGGCTTGTCCCAATTTCATTGGCTAAAGAACGCTTTCAAGTAGGCTGAACTCTGACTCTTTTTCCCAGTACCAGGGTCTATAATGCTTGCTGTCCTTACCAAGATCTACTCTCTAATCGGTCGAGCTTCAAGACCTTCTCCTTAACCGGTAATGCCAAGTCGTTAATCTTCGTCTGGAGCTATAGTTCTTCCCGCAATTCCAACTCTGTCAGAGAATCAAAGGACATATGGTATGTCTTTCTATCCATCCTGATTGTTGGATTGAAATAGAAATAAGACTTTATGCGAGCAAGGTTCACAACAAATTATCTATCCTTCGAGAAAAGAAGTAAGCTAAAGCTTCACTATGAAAAGGGGCTGAATTCCATCCGCAAAAATGCTTCAGTAAAAAAGAGGAATGGAAGTAGGGGGAGGAAATCTAAATCCTATGCCTGGTCTAGCATGCACAATGGCCCATGAACATGGGGAGAAGAAAGCCTTTTAGTACCAGATCTAAAACACGATAATGGTTGATGGGATTTAGGTGAAATACCTTATCCGATTCCTATCGGCCGGGAGGTATTTCATTCTGTGTGTGCATCCTTTTCTTTTCCTAAAAATATATTCATTGAATATGAATTTCCTTTTTTGAGCAGGTTTGGTTATTTAAGAAATAACTGAGGAAGAAGCAGAGTTGTCATCTGGAAGCAGAATATGCTGTATCACAACGACAAAAAGTGGTTAGCCCTCCCAAGAGTCAATCTGAGATCCCTCGTGTGCCTTGTTCAGAATCTTTGGAGGCTTTGAATGATGATCCAAAATCCATTAGGTTTGTCTCAATGTTGGAGAGTGATCCCTCTTGTTTCATATTCTGAGAAGTTGCTGTGTTCTCTCTTCACATTTTCTTAGTTGTCCCGGAACCTAAAGTTAGTCCTTCACTGCTGCTACATTTTCTTTGTTTGAAATCATCTGCTAGTGATCCTGGTCATTTAGTTGAAGAATGAGTGGTTAATGAGTCATGACCAGGATGCAGCAATAATCACATCTTAGGAGCACATATGTTATTTGGTACGCCAGATATCTAGCTGCTTTTAAATTTTTTAATAACGGTGGTGTCCGAGATAGTTTGACACTATTCCACTATCCCACCTGCTACTTGTTACTTTCCACCAGCATAGGTACCGGGTAACTCTGCTCAATTAAGGCTTAAGTGGATTTACATCTGCTTTTAGTTTCAAAACCTTGAAGCGGCTAGACTCTTGATCGCATAGTATGTATTTCTTGAAGTTGCAAATCCCTTTTTCCTTTTTTGTGCATACACATCATCATCTTGCATATTTGCATGGTTGTTTTATTCTGGTGACATTGCTATGAAGACCAGAGAATAGTGTAGTTGTCCAATACCAGATGTTGCTTGCTTTTTTCACACTGCAAAAGAGAATTTATTTATGCTAAATCTCCTGTCCACTATCTAATCTTGACATTATCACTTCTTCTCTTTCTTAGTGCTTGTCATTTTCTTACGATAAATTTCCCATGCTTATGGAAACACTGTCCTGTAATAACTAGTGTCCTTCCTCGTCGCCATGATTCTAATTGTGTTTATCTATTAGCAGTGAGAATTTTAAACCTAACTCCAACAATCACGATGGACTTTTCCTTCTGTTGCACGGATGTAGGTCCTTCCAAAATTTTATCTCTCACACTGCTCCAGACACCCTAGCTGCATTCAGTGGTGGAAAAGCTGATGGCTTACGTACTGTAATGGTAAAGACTGCATCCAATGTTATAGGCAAGATGTCACCTGAAGAACTACAAAAAAATGATCCAAATGGCTTCCTCCTTTCAAGGGGAGAATCCCTTTCTAAACAAAGGCTCAGATAACTTTGGCCCTGGGTCAGTTCCTCCGAATGTAACACCTGACATGCTGAAAATGGCAACAGATATTATGGGTAAGATGTCTCCTGAAGAAATGCAAAAGAGGTTTGAAATGGCATCTTCTTTGAAAGAAAAAGCTCCAGTATCAGCTGCGGCAGCTGTAGGTTCTAATGGATCAAGGCCAAATAAGCAGTCGAAACCTAGTGACACTCTAGACAATTTCCAAGTTGATGATAGTATTAGGGCCAGTATTTCCTCACAAGCCTCTTTGAGTTCGACAAATGGTCCTCAATCAAGTTTTCCAACCTCCGATTTGCAAGAAGAGATGAGAAAGAAAATGAATGATCCAGCTATGAGACAGGTACTGATCCTTTCATTTGCAATACTTATTGATTTCTTTATTCCCATAAATTTTTCTTGATGCATTTAAAGCTCATTTTCTTGAAGGTACTGTTAGCTCTTTCAGAAGTGTTGATATTTTTCCGGGTCTATAACATTATCATGTCAGTTTAGTTGCTAGCACCTGGATCCTATGTTGCTCGGACTCTCCGAAAACTTCAGTGGGTGCATGTCGGATCCTTAAAAGATAGTGCATTTTTGGAGGATCCAACACGGGTGTGGCGCCATTTTGGAGGGTCCGCGCAACATAGCCTGGATCTGGGTTAAGTTGGTCAATCTTGCTCATTCTTTTTTTTTTTTTAAATGCTTTCTTACATGATTAAATGATGTAAGCTTACTCTTTTCACCTGTTGTAAATCGCTTTCTTTGGTAGCAGATACCCAACTATGGGGATTGGCTTTCTAGTCCTTCTCCATCATCATTCATTCCTAGTCATTTAGTGCTTCAGCGTCACCATGCCTTATGATTTCCTTTTGTGCATCATACATGCCTATAATCCATATTTGTTTCTTATGCTGGAATTACTTAGGGTCTTTGATATTTAAATCTTGGTGATTCCTGGATATTGGCAGATGTTCTCATCGATAATAAAAAAACATGAGTCCAGAAATGATGGACAACATGAGTGAACAATTTGGAATGAAGTTCAGTCGGGAGGATGCAGAGAAAGCTCAACAGGCCATGTCATCTTTGTCGCCTGATGACTTGGAAAGAATGGTAATTGTTTAAAATATGATGCTGCGGTTCTCACCCTTCCTTTCTGGTGGTGTACCCGTTCGTGATTTGTCTAAACATTTAAGTCTTTTTCTTGGAGTTCTTTATAGTAGAAGATATATGTGCTTATCCTTGCAGTAACTAAAGCATTGCCCTAAGCACACATGTTCATCCTTGCTGTAAAGAAGTACTCCCTCTGTTCTATTTTACGTGGAATTTTCCAAAAAATTGGAGCGAGAGCTTTTTATATTTATAAAACAATTTAACTTGGAACTTGTTATTTTATCTTAATGACATGCTTTTATAGCCGCGGAAATGTCATGCCATGTTTATAACCCTACGTTCTAAAAGCCTTTCTTTCTTGCTTAAACTCCATGTCAGTCAAGTAACGGCACATAAATATTAAATTAGAGGGAGTATTTAATCTTCTGATGTTGTCCTTTATCTTGAAACACCCTTCGGATTCCTTCAGTTGGTACATTTGCATGCATTTTTCCTTACAAGTACGTTATATATTTTCAAATAAGCATATTTTTTTACTAGAATATGTGCAAAATTGAAGTAAATTATTGTTAATCAGCCTTGGTTAAAAATAAAAAATAAAATATTGTTAGTGTATATTTTGGAAGTCTTGGAAGAAGGATCATACAAATATGTAGAAGACATGAGAATGTAGTGGTGAATTTTAGAGCTTTAGATTAAAACATGCTAAGCATCACAGTATTTTAATTAGGATCATTAACTTTTCTGTATCAGTTGCATCAGAGGCGGAGCTAGCCTTATAGATGCGGGTTCGGCCAAACCCAGTCACATTTGCTTAAACATTGTATTTATATTAAGAAATTCATTATACGAACCCAGTAACTAAGACGATCTATGGGTCCGAGGCAATTTCAGAACCCATAAACTTTAAATCCTAACTCCGCCTCTGAATTGCATCACAGTATTTTCTTATGTTATGGTCAGAGATACTCATCGATTTCTTTTAGCTGTTACGGGATTGTAAGTGGATATACATATCCTGGACTTTTATTACAATGATATTAGAATGTATAACAATGAGAAACCCTTGAACAGATATACCTTCACTTCTATATAAGATGTGCCATATTTTGGTGTTTGATCTCATTTGTTCCAAATATTTTTTGAATGTTATAACGAAGTGTTGTTATAAAAAACATATATTATAACATAGCATGAAAATCAGTTCCATAAAAAACTTGATTTTTATAGTGAATGGTTGTTATATAGCGATGTTATTATAGAGAGGTCTAACTGTATATATAAGTTCTTAATAGCTCATTTTACTAACAGTTTTCTGGCTTTATCCTCTTTTGAAATACAGCAAGTATCTACCTGTAGCTTATAACGCTAATCCTTGGTTTCAAATATTGCAGATGAAGTGGGCAGATAGAATTCAAAGAGGAGTAGAAGGTGCAAAGAAGATAAAAAATTGGCTTCTGGGAAGACTATTGGCAGTATTAATGCTCCTTGTAGCAGTCATATTTCACCGGATGGCAGGGGCGGACGTAGAGTATGGCCACCGAGTTCATCTAAATCCTCTACTTTCGTTGCAGAGCATAATTTTATGCGTAAAAATTCATAAAAATTACAACAAATGGTAGGTCTGAACCCATAATTTTAAAAATACAACGGGTTCAATGTTAAAAACCTTAAAGTTGAACCCACAGAATCTAAATCCTGGATCCACCTCTGCCGGAGGGACTTCATCGATCGCTAGGCTGTTGGTGTAGCTGATATTGGGGATAATAGAATCGATGAAGAAGAAGGTTGCTGCCACTCTCCAAACTGATATGAATATGAACGAGGCTGGGATGAAAGAATCAATGTCTGAACATTGATGAAAGGAAAATGAAGTGGGCAGCCTTAAGTTCTTTGGGCTAACATCATTTGGGCCACCCGATTTTGGGCTGCCGCTTCTGGAAGAGTCCTTAAAGTTTATACATCAGTTATACAGTAATTATACAA
Source organism: Nicotiana undulata (assembly GCA_005239495.1). Lineage (NCBI taxonomy): Eukaryota > Viridiplantae > Streptophyta > Magnoliopsida > Solanales > Solanaceae > Nicotiana > Nicotiana undulata. The sequence goes on from MDKH01235663.1 coordinate 32,102, forward strand.
CTTGTAATTAAAGTTTATCTTATACTAGAGTTTGTTATAGACTAGACTCCTTTTTCTCTTGTATAAATACGTACATGTACAGAACGTTTCAACATTAATATACTGAAAATATTCTCACAAATATTCTTCAATTCTCTCATGGTATCAGAGCGGGTCTGATCTGCTCGTTTGTTTCCATGATTCTCAAGTCATCTTCATTTTTTTTTCATTCTTCTTATTCGTCATCAGTTTTCCAATGGGTACCAACGGAACAACTATTGATACTATTATTTCATCTTCTTCGTCTACCATTGCTGCACTTGGATTTTCTCCTACAACGGGTGTAGTGGACTCTTCACATCCATGCTACCTTCATCCTTCAGACTACCCATGTATGAATTTGGTTACTTCAGTGTTTGATGGCAAAAGCTATGGAGGATGGAGAAGGGCAGGAGTCATTTGCCTTGTCCACAAAGAACAAATTGGGGTTCATTGATGGAATCCTGACTGTTCCACCTGTTGATTCTGGACTCCAAAGGATCTGGGCTAGGTGTAATGATATGGTCCTCTCGTGGCTGTTGAATTCTTTATCCAAAGAGATAGTTGAAAGTGTTTTGTACTCGCAAAGTGCTAAGGATCTCTGGAGTGACCTAGAAGACAGGTTTGGGCAGACAAATGGAGCAAAGTTATTTCAACTACAAAAGGAACTCAGTGCAGTTGTTCAAGCCACTACTAGAAAACGACAGATTTCCGACGGCCAAAACGGTCGGAAATCGGTCGGAAATCACGTATTTCCGACCGAAATTGGTCGGTCGGAAATAAGTTGGTCAGAAAACGATTTCCGACAGATTCAGTCGGAAATTTCAAAAGGTGAAACAAATAAAATTAATAATTAAAATTAAATTTTATTTAATTTCCGACGGATTTCGTAAATTAAATAAAATTTAATTTTAAAAAAAAATATTTTCGGCCGAATATGTCGGAAACTAATAATTAAAAATTAAATTTTATTTAATTTCCGACGGAACCCGTCGAAAATTTGTGAATATATATTTTTGTTTTTAACATTTCCGACCAAATTAGTCGGAAATTAATAATTAAAAATTAAATTTTATTTAGTTTCCGACGTATCCGTCGAAATTGTTTGAATATTAAATTTTTTAAAACAATTTCCGACCAAATTGGTCGGAAAACTGTGAATTTATGGTTAAATTTGGCAGTTGTCCGATAGTTTCCTTCGGAATTTTGTGTAAAACTGGGCAGAATTCTTCCCACTTTCGAGCTACACCACCTGTCAAACTAGTACAAATAAAAAATAGCTACCAACATACATTATCAACAATCTAAACCAACCATACATTAATACCAACAATACCAATCATTAAACCTAACAATTTTGGGCATAAAAACATCCAAATAGTAGCCCACATTTAAGTTTAAAAGCAATACATAAAGTTGTCTCTCACAATCAAGTTTACCAATCAACCAAAACATCACAACTAAACTACTACACATCAGATTCAGTTTGTTCATCATCAGATAAATCATGCCCGTGTTTACTCATGAATTTATGGATCTTAGCAATTGTTCCGTTTTGGGAGTCCAATCGTTGCTTCAATTCACGAATCTCGTTTCTCATACATATCTTCCTTCTTGATTTTGAGGAGAAGAATTGGCTAAGAGTGGGTTTGGAAGACCTGTAGGTCGACATACTCCTAGTCCGTAGACTCTGCCTTTGTTTACTCCAGCCGCTGCATGTGTACACAATGAAGTCATATCATCAGGTGTTGGTTGAGTTGAAGGAGGCTGAGTTTGTAGCCATTCTTCCAAGCTTTTATGATAATCTTCCTGAAATGAAAAACATAATTATCATGTAAACAAACTAATATTAACAAATCAAGCTATCCTATATTGTGATATCCTACTAAATGTTACATGATCTTGTGCATCTCGCACAATTGTTCTTGGAGACTCGGAGTATTTAAATACTTGAGATTCAGCTATTAAACATTTATATTGCAAAAGAACTCTAAAAGATGTGTGAGAAAGCCTTAGTTTCTGCAGATCCAGCAATCACATCCTTAGGAAACCTTCAACAGGTATAAAATCTTGCATTAGTGTCATTAGTCTTGTTGCCGTGGTTCATTATCAGCAGTTCCTCATTGAATATTTGCTGTTACTGTAGGCATACGTGTACTCTTCAGAGACAGGGGATTTTGCAGCTTTCCTGTCAAATAATGACTGGAAATCTGCTGCAAGAGTAATGTTCAACAACATGCACTATAATTTGCCTCCTTGGTCCATTAGCATCCTTCCTGACTGCAGAAATGTAGTCTTCAACACAGCCAAAGTACGTGCTACACCTGCTCTTAAACTTGTGTACATTCAATAATACTCTTTAACTACTTTAGCTTCTTCTAAAAGTTTTGAGTTCCTATACATTACTTGCAAAAGAACTCTGATAGCAAGGACTTAACTGCTTCCAAATTCTACGTGCAGGTTGGAGTTCAAACATCAAAGATGGAAATGCTACCAACTAATTCCGAGATGCTATCTTGGGAGATTTACAATGAAGATATATCCGCACTGGATGACAGCTCATCAATTAGATCTTTTGGTCTGTTGGAACAAATAAATGTTACCAGAGATACAAGTGACTATTTGTGGTACATAACTAGGTGAGTTTAGTTTGGTATCCGTGCTTTTGAACATTAGATGAAAGACGATAATTATTAAATAAATATAATTAATTTTTACCTTAAATTGATTCCACATTTGCTCTCGGATGCTGTACGTTATCTTTTTCCAAAAAGTCAACGGCTCATGATAAAATGGCTTCATAGAATTTGTAATCAAACGTGTAGTCTGAAAGGATGCCAAAAACTTGCATTAAAGTTAACATATATATAATTAATATACATCTTAAAAGTTCAAAGGTTTTAATTGCAAATAAATATTCCTTGATGTTAACATATCTAAAAGTACATTCAAAACATAAATATTAGTATAAGAACCTTCTTACTCATTCTTGTAGGGGACAATTATCAATCGATTATAACTATCAAACTGTACATCCCCTCCATGATTCTACCTGCGTCTCCTAGATGGTGCAGAAGCAACACTAGATGTAGCTGGGCGGGAGCCTCCAATATCCAACCTAGATATGCTGGGAATGGATGATGACGATGGACTGGAAGATGATGGAGCAACAAAAGACGAACCATCATGCTGACTACCATGAAAGCCCGGGGATGCAGCAGTTGATGAGCCAGTATGCTGACTACCATGAAAGCTCGGGGGTGCAGCAGCTGGTGTGCCAGTATGCTGACTACCATGAAAGCTCGGGGGTGCAGCAGCTGGTGTGCCAGTATGCTGACTACCATGAAAGCCCGGGGGTGTACCGAGCCTTCATACAATGGACGATTAGCTTCCACTAATTGTTCATAGAAACTCTTAGCCTCATCATTTGGTTCGGATTGAACCCCAGGAAACGTCCCAAAAGCATCCCTCATCATTTCATTGTATCGAGAATTTTCAACCTCATGATCCGCAATGGGGCTACCCTGTAACAACCCGGTCTGTCGTTACGCGAAACCTACATTATAATTGTTGTTAGTGGCTTATTATATGTTGGTTATTCTATTATTAATGTGTTAGAGTTGATAGGCTTGAAATCGAAATGGTTAAATGAGAATTTAGTCACTTAGTCCTTAAGAACAGCCTTAAAATAGGAAAAGTCAACTAAGAGTTGACTTATTGGTAAACGACCTCGGAATACGTATTTTATGGTTCGGATAGCTTCGTTAGGTGATTTGGGACTTAGGAGTGTGTTCAGAATATTTTTAGGATGCCCGATGTAGAATTAGGCTTGAATTGGCGAAGTTAGTATTTTGGCGAATTCCGGTTGATAGGCGAGATTTTGATCCGAGGGTCGGAATGGGATTCCGAGAGTTGCTGTAGCTTCGTTAGGTCATTTTGGACTTGCCCGCAAAATTTCAGGTCATTCGGAGATGATTTGGTTGGGTTTCTGATCAAATGCGAGTTTCAGAAGTTTTTGGAAATCATAGGCTTTAATTGGATGAGAATTTGGTGTTTTGATGTTAGTTTTGGTGTTTCGAGAGTGCGGCTAAGTTTGAATGATTTCATGGGATGTGTTAGTATATTTGGTCGGGGTCCCGAGGGGCTCGGGATTGATTTCGGATGGTTAACGGACTCGTTTTAGCCTTGAAAACATTGCTGGTTTCTGGTTTTTGTGCAGCAGGTTTTTCTTCTCTGCGATCGCGTAGGGAGAGTCGCGATCGCGTAGTTCAATCGTGAGGGGAAGCATTTTTGTTGCGATCGCATAAAGGCGTCCGCGATCGCAGAGGTCGGGCAGGTTAGGCATTGCGATCGCGTGAGGGGATTTGCGATCGCGTAGGGATAAGGCAGGCGCGTGGGGGCG
>ML248107.1:0-23320 GCA_005239495.1 Nicotiana undulata
TTTTAATCAACACTGCCCAGTTCTGCCCTTCTATGCGATCGCATGAAGTCGTCTGCGATCGCACAGGCCACCCAGATCACTCCTCCGCGATCGCACAAGAATACCCGCGATCGCACAGGCCATTTCCAGCTCCCACCAAAATTCCTTCTCCGCGATCGCACCTTCCTCCTTGCGATCGCACTAGCCTGCCCAGCCCTTCTCCGCGATCGCACACCAACATCCGCGACGCATTGGCCAAAAACCTTGCCGCTCAATTTCCTCTCCGCGATCGCATAGCAAGGCTGCGATCGCATATCATTACCAGAAACACCAGAAAATAGAAACAACAATATACTCCGAAATCACCCCGAAACACACCCGAGGCCTCAAATCACATCAAACAACGCCGAAAACACGAATCACGCAAGAATTCAACTTTATGAACTTTGAAATTTCCAACTTACACATTTGATGCCGACACTTATCAAACCACGTCCGATTGACCTCAAATTTTGCAGGCAAGTCATATTCAACATTACGGACCTGCTCCAACTTCCGGAATCGCATTCCGACCACGATATCAAAATTTTCATTTCCGGTCGAATTCTTCAAAAACCTTAAGTTTTCTATCTTTAGCCAAATGACCTTAAATTGACTTCCGGATATCTGAATTCACTTCCGATCGTGCTCCCAACTCCATAATCACCATACAGAGCTATTCCCTGACTCGGAATCCCAAACGGACCTCAATATCATTGAAATGTACTTCAAGTCAAACTTAAGAAATTTCCTTAAAATACTAACTTTCCACAATATGCGTTGAACTGTTCTCGGGTTATCCAAAACCCGTTTCGGACATACGCCCAAGTCCGAAATCATCATACGAACCTGCTGGAACCTTCGGATCCTGATTCCGAGGTCGTTTACTCAAAATCCCAGCCTTACTCGATTTCTTCAACTTAAGACTTCTAAAATGAGAATCTTCCTTTAAATTCAACTCCGATCTTCCTGAATTTCAATTCCGACCATATGCACAAGTCAATATACCTGAAATGAAGCTGTTCGTGACTCCCAACTGCTGAACGACGCGCTGGATCTCAAAACGACCGGTCGGGTGATTACATTCTCCCCCACTTAAAACGGACGTTCGTCCTCGAACGTGCCAAGAACTGCCCCAGAATTACCTGGAATCACTGTTTAACACCTCGTGCACCTGCCCGTGCTACCACAAACCAGTTGAGCACATAAGCTTGATCAAATCTGAAGATTTACTCCTCTTATTCATACAATACGTTCCAAACTCGGTTCCAACACCCGAAATTCTCTGCCATGCCTGATTCTAATATTTGAACACCGTATCAACTACCACACGAGGCACCAGAACAAAACTACGTGCCTTTGCTGAATCCGCACCACACACTGCATGGTCCATCATTTGACCACAATAACGCTCCATGAACCTTAATAGCCAGAATTCTGCGAATTTGATGCTCTCAAAGCACCTTATAAGATACACACATACATCCTGCATTAATGCTGACCATACCACCATAACGGAGGAAATGTGTAGAAATCCCTAACCAACTGCAGAGTTAACTAAACATTGAATTACTTCCTCCTGACTAAGATCATCATCTCACTAAAACCAATGATGGTGATTGTTCTGTAATATACTTGCATAGTCTTATCACATCGATCCCAGATTTATAATTTCCGTCTCACCCAGTATGAATTGCTCAGACAACCAATCACCCCAAACAGGCCATTAGCCTCACACGATGCCACAATGCGCCAATAGGCCACAATTCGAAACACATAAGGAAATGACTCCGGAAGGGACTACTCAACTTATGCAACTAATATGAACTTTCCTCAGAAAATTACGAAGTAAAACACAAGCATAATCATTATAGGAGTCTCGCTCAACATCACACTGTTGCGGCGCGCAACCCGATCCATATAACATACCCGTGGCGGCGTGCCACCCGATCCCATCATAGAATTTTCATAAAAAAATATATACACAGAGCTGAATTGCTCACTAATACAATTTACTGACATCGGTAACAAGCACGCTGAGTGCATAATACCATTCTGGGGAGACTGATAAGACCATATGCCACAAACTCAAGCACCACTGAGGTGCGATATATAATATGAATCTCAAGAGCCATTTTGCTCACTTAACCTCATCGCCACGCGGAATCTCAACACATAAGAATTACCAAGCCGTTTCACAACTCACACGGCACAATCGCAATATCACATGAATTCGACGAAGACGGGACAACACCTGATATCCCAATACCCCTCCTTGAGGAGTGCCATACTGAAATTAACANAAACACCTTCCAGGCATAAATTCTCAATTAAGCAATATTACACTCTTTATACTTAGTCTAAATCTGAAATCAATCGGTGACTACAAGTCACGCTTACACAATCTTCCCGTGGTCACACTCCCACGACTTTCCACACAAGGCAACAAGTATGCACGTCCATACCACCGGCCATCCTAAGGCTGTAAAACAATTCAAGGACCCGTAATCAGGATACAAAGCCTCGTTCACCAACCACCAAACTCAGATGACACTGAAGACAATTTCAGTTTATTCTAGACATTAAACTCCCTTGTTCTTGCTCCTCTGAGCTCGTGACACACTTGTCAACACCGAACTGCAAATCTCAAATTCTTATTTCCCGTTACATATTGTTCACTACACCCAACGTGCCGATAAGGAATGGCATAGGAATTACATCATAACCCCTGAACCACTAACATGGTGAACATTTCATCACATATAGAAACCTTTTATTTGCTTCAACTTATGAGAACCATAACAACACACAAGTGAGCTCTCACAATCACAATACATGCAAATCCTTAAGTAGTGGTCTGAACCACCATAAACCTTCCGGGATCCGCCTACACCTGACAAGCCATAACACTTGATTGTTTCCAAATGAAATCTATTACGACGGCCAACGAGCCCCACACACATCTGCACAAACCATTCACGTACTCAATCATACCGAAGGAACTAATCACTGTCGTACATGCGCCGTTCCATCATGGCTCACCAATCCATCTTCTTTTAATCATCTTTAATTGCCTCGGGATAATAGTAACTTCTTTCAACTCATAGCATTTCAACCCTCACTCATTCTGAGTGACCTTGAATCACGAGACCATGCTACCTAAATTCCGAAACTCATCTCACAACCTCCTGATAATCTTTCTACGACCTGGAATCTATTCTCTCACTCCTCCGATACTATCCAGCGTGCTGAAATAACATAGAACCCTCCAACCATCTTCCTTCCTCTTAGAGACTATACTGCAGAAGCTCGCTTCTTAATTATACTGTTGCCTGAAACCCTTAAACACCGCATACTCTAACTTTCGAATTCATTAGGACCACTACTGAGAGTCACCCACTCTGACTGGCCCCGAATACAATCAACCCCAAGGCTCTCCTAGCACATGAACACCCTTTCGACGGAGCACGTGACTGAGTCGCTACCCTTACAACTTGCATATGCCTTAAGCACGAATTATTAGTCTTCTAAAGCCTAACCCTGGTCCACTAGAACCAACTTCGCACACATTTATCGAATGCCATGCTCAATTATCGCTATACTCCTTTCCCTTAATTGTAACATCTTGCCGATACACCAACAAATCCACAGTCCCATGAGAGCACAATCCTACGACCCAACTGCAGGTGGTGGGACTCCCCCACTTAGCCAGAAGCTACTTCTTGCATCGCTCTAGTCCCTGCTGAGATCCTTTTCTCATTTGATGACATGGAATTGTCCCACCAATCCACCCAATTCTTCCGAATTTTCCTGTTAGCCTCCCTTAAATATATGAATTTTCCAACACCATTCACACATTCTACCTCCTACCGACTAGCCACTAGGACTCCGCACAGAACTTACCATCCCTACAACCGCTAACCTACTCACAGAAGACCACCCACCCGAGGAAACTAGCCAACTGACACCTACCATTATTCTATGATTCTCACTTTCTACAATATCAAGACCCCCATCCTAAGCCTGTATCCATTTACCAACTTTACCAATCCGTCTGCTCTTCCTGGACATCTACTAACTGCACTACTACATCTTCTGATTCACCACTATGCTGCCGCTCTCCCACTCTGTCCAACTTATTCCCTCAAGCGTTACCTAACTTCCTCTCCTTACACCCGATCTTTTAGAATTGGCACCACCGCCCAGCACTTCTCACATATCTTCCTCCGTCGAATGGTGCCCACTTGCTGCCTCAATTCAATACCATTCTCCGTAGCTCTTAAACCGGTAGATCCCCCACAACTTTAAATCTTTACGAAGATCATATTCCTCGAGCCGCCTTCATTAAAAGCGCTTATTCAATATGGAACCACAACACCCCACGACCTCCGACGACCGCTTCTTCAACACTAATTCACAACAATCCAATCCAACGCAATCAAATAGCTGTAACGTCGGCGAACTTAACACATTCCATTTGATCAAAGGCGACGATAGCTTATTACAGGTGAGTACTCCACCTCACTTGGAAACACCGATCCTTACCACTTTATCAGCCCAAGACCAGATCATTTGTAATCCAAATGCCTCTCCCCCGACGGAACAAAATACTGAAATCTCGAAACCCTACTCTGAGAAGACCTCCCTTCAAACCGTTCATCACCCCAATACATGGGCAAACGTTCTATCCTCATATCAACATCACGCCATAACCATTCGTAAGTTTCATAACTACCTGAGCATGGCCCTCAGAGTTCTTAGAATTACAGCTACCGAGCTGAGACAACATAAAATCCTTCCGCAAAACAACGATGATAGCCTTAATCAACTATGCTGGGAGAAACATCCCGCACCACATCCATAGTATCATTAAAAGTTCTCAACCCTTGATTCATAACAAGCGCTTCGCGACGCGTAACATTGAGTAGGAAGAAGCATAGGCATAAGCCTTAAAGGTATCAAGTCGCACGATGAGGAATCAAGAAGGGAAGTACTCCTAACAACCCTGTAGCCTCCCAAAGATAAGTACAGACGTCTCCGTACCGATCCGCAGGACTCTACTAGACTTGCTCATGACTCATGAAACCTACGAGAACCTAGAGCTCTGATACCACGTTGTCACGACCCAAAACCTATGGGTTGTGATGGCGCCGGACACCACTGTCAGGCAAGCCAACCCCTTAATCAGTTGAAATACCTTCCTGTTTAACAATTTCGAAATCATTGCCTTTATATAATTTCATAATCAAATAAATAAATCTTTGTAAATTAAACACGACAAGAAATCTATTTAATTCAATAAAGCAAGACTCAACACATCCCCAGAACCTGGTGACAAAAGTACATGAGCAGTTTCTAAGAACTTATACAATTATACAACTCTTGTCCGAGAAATAAATGGGACAAAGGAAATAGATATAACATGTAAGTACACATAAGGGAGACTCCGGCAGCTTTGGAACGCCTCTGGATGAATGCAGCCCATATAAGTCCCCAAATCGATCATTGTACTATAAAGGTACCTGTACAACAAAATGCACAGAAAGTGTAGTATGAGTACATATACATATATGTACCCAGTGAGTATCCCGTCTAATCTCGAAGAAGTAGTGACGAGAGGTCGACTCGATACTCACTAAGGTCCAACAGTAATAAAGGAAGCAGGATGTAAGGAAAACTGTAGGCAAGTAAAACAAATAATAGAGTACATCAATATCCGGCAACAAATAACAATCTCAAATCAACAAGTTTGGTATCCGCCGTGGCGTACGACCTGCCCCCATATGGTACTTACTCACATCGCTCCGTCGTGGCGTACGGCCCGATGCCATCCTGTAAATCTTCGCCGTGGCGTACGACCCGATCCCACCCTGTAGTCTCAATCTCCGCCGTGGTGTACGGCCCGATCTCACCCTGTAGTCTCAATCTCCTCTGTGGCGTACGGCCCAATCCCACCATGTAGTCTCAATCTCCGCCGTGGCATACGACCGATCCCACCTTGTAGTCTTCGCCGTGGCGTACGGCCCGATCCCATAATGTAATCTCTCATCACTCTGCCCTGGCGTACGACCCGATCCCATAATATAATCAATCATCACTCTGCCATGGCGTACGGCCCGATCCTATAATATACTCTCTCATCACTCTGTCGTGGCATAAGGCACGATCCCATTTAATAATCAATCATCACTCTGTCGTGGTGTACAGCCCGATCCCATAATATCCTCTCTCATCACTCTGCCGTGGCGTACGACCTGATCCCATAATAAAATCAATCATCACTCTGCCGTGGCGTACAACCCGATCCCATAATATAATCAATCATCACTCTGTTGTGGCGTACGACCCGATCCCATCCCGTGATTCTCTTATCACACTTAAATCAAGCCAAGTATCAAAACGTTTAAAGACAACAATACCAATCACACAAGTATACAAGTCATATCTATGCCACAACAGGGGAAAACAATGAACATGTTGTGTCCTAACTACCCGGACGAAGCAGTAATAGCCACTACGTACGGACTCTCGACACTCGGTGCTGACGTAGGACCCAAACAAGATCACATAGCAAACAAGGTTACCTAGAGGGACAATTTCCCTCTTACGAGGTTAGAAAGGAGGCTCCCCTCGCTCCGAAGATTCATCACCGACTTCCAAGCCTCTACGACGACTAAAAATAGATGCACACGCTCCCAAACTATCCAAATAACGATAATTCAATGAAAATATACTCAATAGATCATAACCAATTCAAATTACAAAGTTCCTCAGCCCGGCTCAATGAAATGACCAAAATGCCCTCGGGCCCACGTGCCCGGACCTCGAAATTTCTTGAAGAAAATCTCTACCCGAAGCTTTACTAATTCAATTACACATTTTACTCAATTATTCATGCTCAATTCGTGGCTAAAATCCAAATTTCCAAATTCTAGGTTTCTTCCAAATTTTCCTCAAATTTTCCCTAATTTTCATGTTCTAATCCATGTAATAATCTTGTATCTAACTTGAAATGAGTAGGAGTAACTTACCTTAACATAGATGACGAAAATCCTCTCTTGAAGCTCTCCAAAAATCGCCCATGGCTTTGAAAAATGAGAGAGAAATGCCAAAATCCCGTTTTAATCAACACTGCCCAATTCTGCCCTTCTATGCAATCGCATGAAGTCGTCTGCGATTGCACAGGCCACCCAGATCACTCCTCCACGATCGCACAATCATACCTGCGATCGCATAGGCCATTTCCAGCTCCCAGCAAAATTCCTTCTCCGCGATCGCATCTTCCTCCTTACGATCGCACTAGCCTGCCCAGCCCTTCTCCACGATCGCACACAAACATCCGCGATCACACACCAACATCCGCGATCGCACACCAACATCCGCGATCGCATAGACCAAAAACCTTTCCCCTCAATTTCCTCTCCGCGATCACATAGCTAAGGCTGCGATCGCATAGCATTACCAGAAACACCAGAAAACAGCAACAACAATATACTCCGAAATGACTCGAAACCACCCCGAAACACACCTGAGCCCCTCAGAACCTCGTCCGAACGTACCAACAAGTCTGGAAACATATCACGGACTTAGTAGAGGGCTAAAATCACATCAAACAACGCCGAAAACACGAATCGCGCAAGAATTCAACTTTATGAACTTTGAAATTTCCAACTTCCACATTTGATGCCGAAACTTATCAAACCACATCCGATTGATCTCATATTTTGCAGGCAAGTCATATTCAACATTACAGACCTGCTCAAACTTCCAGAATCGCATTCCGACCCCAATATCAAAATTTCCATTTCCGGTCGAATTCTTCAAAAACCTTCAGTTTTCTATCTTTAGCCAAATGACCTTAAATTGACTTCTGGATATCCGAATTCACTGCCGATCATGCTCCAAACTCCAGAATCACCATACAGATCTAGTCCCAGAATCGGAATTTCAAACGGACCTCAATATCATTGAAATGTACTTCAATCAAACTTAGGAAATTTCCTTAAAGTACTGACTTTCCACAATATGCGCTGAACTGTTCCCGGGTTATCCAAAACCCGTTCCGGACATACGCCCAAGTCCGAAATCATCATACGAACCTGCTGGAATCTTCGGATCCTGATTCTCAGGTCGTTTACTCAAAATCTCAGCCTTACTCGATTTCTTCAACTTAAGACTTCTAAAATGAGAATATTCCTTTAAATTCAACTCCGATCTTCCTTAATTTCAATTCCAACCATATGCACAAGTCAATATACCTGAAATGAAGCTGTTCATGACTCCCAACTACTGAACGACGTGCTGGATCTCAAAACGACCGGTCAGGTCGTTACATTGTAGGTGCATTAAGGTTGAGGAGGTCGTGGGTACGATGGGTAAGATGAGTCGGGAAAAGTGGCAGACCAGACGAGATTCCAGTAGAGTTTGGGAGATATGCAGGTAGAGCAGGCTTGGAGTGGCTGACTGGGCTGTTTAATGTTATATTCAGGACAAAGAGGATGCCTGATGACTGGCGGTCGAGTACAATGGTTCCGATGTACAAGAACAAAGGTGATATCCAGAATTGTAACAACTATAGGGTTATCAAGTTACTAAGTCATACCATGAAAGTTTGGGAGAGGGGGTTGAAGGGAGGGTAAGGAGGGCGATGTCTATATCGGAAAACCAGTTTGGCTTCATGCCGGGCCATTCTACTACGGAAGCTATCCACCTTATCAGGAGGTTGGTCGAACAATACAGGGATATGAAGAGAGATTTGCATATGGTGTTTATTGACCTAGAGAAAGCGTATGAGAAGGTCCCAAGGGACGTTCTTTGGAGATGATTGGAGGTGAAAGGTGTGTCGGTGGCTTACATTAGGGTGATAAAGGATATGTATGAGGGAGCTATGACTCGGGTTAGGACTGTAGGAGGTGACTCAGAGCCTCTTCCGGTGGTTAAGGGGTTACACCAAGGATCTGCGCTCGCCCGTTCTTATTTGCCCTGGCGATGGACGCACTGACACACCATATTCAAGGAGAGGTGCCATGGTGTATGTTGTTCGCTGATGATATAGTTCTGATTGATGAGACGCGAGGCGGAATTAATGGGAGACATGGTGTATGTTGTTCGCTAAAGGTTTCAAGTTGATTAGGACTAAGATGGAATATGTGGAATGTAAGTTCAACGACGTGATGGGGGAAGCGAATGTGGACAAGCTTGACTCATAGGTCATCCTCAAGAGAGAAAGTTTTAAGTACTTAGGGTCAATTATCCAGGGAGATGGGGAGATCGACATGGATGTTACACTGTATTGGGGTGGGAGTGGATGAAATGAAGGTTAGCTTCTGGAGTCCTGTGTCATAGGAATGTGCTACCGAAACTCAAAGGTAAGTTTTACAGAGCGGTGGTTAGACCGGCCATGTTGTTTGGGGATGAGTGTTGGCCAGTTAAGAATTCACATATCCAGAAGATGAAAGTAGCATAAATGAGAATGTTGAGATGGATGTGTGGGCACACTAGGCTGGATGAGATTAGGAATGAAGATATTCGAGAGAGGGTGGGCGTGGATCCCATGGATGATAAGATATGGGAAGCGTGATTTAAATGGTTCGGACACGTGCAGAGGAGAAGCCTAGATGCCCTAGTTAGGAGGTGTGAGCGGTTGGCTTTGGCAGGTGCGAGAAGAGGTATAAGACAACCTAAGAAGTATTGGGTCGAGGTGATAAGACAGGACATGGCGCGACTTCAGATTTTAGAGGACATGGCTCTTGATAGGAAGGTGTGGAGGTCAAGCATTAGGGTTGTAGGTTAAAGGGTAGTCGAACGGGTTTTCTCTTTGTCCCGGTTTCCCTCTTTGTACCAACGAGTATGATAGTGTTTTGTGTAGATCTGCTGGCGAATTATGTTGTGTTTCACACTTTTGCATAATATTTGTGTTACTGCTTTCCCATTTATTTGATGTCTCTCACGTTGGTGATATTATTTTTCGGGTTTTGCTGTCACAAAGCTATTGTCTCTGAGTCGAGGGTCTCTTGAAAATAGCCTCTCCACCCCCTCTGGGGTAGGGGTAAGGTTTGTGTACACTCTTCCCTCCCCAGACCCCACTGGTGGGATTTTACTGGGTTGTTGTTGTTGTTGTTGTTGGTCACTTTAGAAACTGACAAAAGATTGCATTTGAATTGAGGAATATAAAGCACATTATTTATTGTGTTTTGATATGATAAAGTACTAGTTCCAGTATGGGTGACTTGAGTTGCTTCTCCATTAGGTAGATGTATTTTCTTTGGCTGGCTTGTTTGAACTAAGGAGGTTGTGTTCAATAACTCTAGGTCAGCTACCATATGGTTTGTACCCCCTATGTCTACTATCCAATCTTGTAAACTATCTGAAGCTAGTAAAGCACAGGGTATACCTGCTGCATTATCTGAGGGGGGTGCTTCAAAAGTCGTGTTAGTTTGTTTAGAAGTTGCACCATGTCATCATACTGTTTTTTAGTAAATGTGCAATTTCCCAGCATTTGAGCATCGTTCATGTATTGGTAAAAAATAGACTTCACACGTGTAATATTTCTGATGACAAGGCAATCTAAGTGGGACGAAGTAGCAAACACACGAGACAATTAGATGCGGGAGCACCCGTCTAATTGAGGAATTGAAGAGACACGGTCAGAATGAATCAAGGCAGATTCAAAGATCTTCAATCAATGAGTTAAACGTTACATAATCTTCACGCAACAGTTATGATTACCTATTGTAATGTTACACTAATGATATTATTAGTCATTAATGCTCAATCATTAAGAAGAGTAGATGATATGTTAATAAATTCTCTATAAAAGGGAGTAAAATCTCACTAGTAATGACACGTTCGAACCACTACTGAAACATACTTATTTTTATGCGATCTTATTGCTTTCTTATTTACAAGTTTAATTCTTGTTAGTTAATTTCCTTGGTTATCAGAAGCCCGAGTACTTCTTAAAATAGCTTTGACTAAGAATCTAATTCTTTGGTTAAACAAATTGGTTCCGTTACAGGTAATCTGATAATCTTTATTTTTTTCTCAAATAACCTTTATCGAATCATGTCGAATACCAACGACAACAACTAACAAGCAACTGGAACTCCAGTTCCATCGCCTCAGGGATCCCCACGAGGTTCAAGGGACAACTCCCCAGAAAGATCAACAACTCACAACAATGATCAAATTGGAAACGAGCAAACAGGAAAACAAGATCATGTGAAGCAGATGGTTGGTGAATATGTGAGTGAAGCTCTTCAAGATTTCATGAGGGGGCTACCAACTATATCACCTACGCCTCCTCCAAACAACACCGCAACTGTAGAAAATCCGCAATATGGACTAGCAAATTCATTAAGTAGAGGCACTCCGAACGAATCACTTGAAGGAAGGCCAAGTATGTCTAATACTTCGGATTTGCAATATTTAATACTAACCTTGCAGAAACATGCGAAGAAACGAAACAATCGTATCAAACAAATTCCTGGAGTACCACCTGTCATTAAAAGGATTGATATTGACAAATATTCTCAACAACCATGGAAACCAAGCGCATCACCTTTATCGATTCCCAAGCAATTCAAAATGCCCGACATACCGAAATACGACGGAACAACTAATCCACGTGATCATGTTACTGCTTTCATGATAGGAGTAAAAGGCAACGACTTGACTAAGCAAGAAATTGAATCCGTGTTGGTCAAAATTTTTGGAGAAACACTCACCAAAGGAGCATTAACATAGTATTCTCTCTTACAAGAAAATTCTATTGATTCTTTTCCTGAGCTTGCAGATTCGTTTATAAAAGCACATTCCGGTGCACAAAAAGTGAAAAAAATAATGGAAGACATATTCAAAATCAAACAGGGAGTACAGAATTGCTCCGTTAATTCGTAGACAGGTTCCAACGTGAAAGGATGTTGTTACCAAGAGTACCTGACAATTGGGAAACTATGGCGTTTGCAAGTAATTTGAATGATAAAAGCTCTGAAGCCACAAGGAGACTCAAAGAAAGTCTACGTGAATTTCCGGCTACAACAAGGAATGATGTATATAACATGTAAAATACTAAATTACGAATTGAAGAGGATACCATAGCTCAGTCAAAAACATAAGACAGGATGAGATTTAGGCGCTCCGAATCATAAAAAAGAACTGGTAAGAACAGGTGCGAACCCTATATGGGACCTTCGGGACGTGAAACTGGTTCCAAGTATGAAAACACTCGGTCTGATCACAGACCGACGAATAGAGATTCAAGTTCATCATCTTCAAGGTCCATAAAGGATCGAGATGAACCAAATACAGGTAATAACGTATATGCAAGAATTGGAGACTATAACTTCAATGTAAATACTTTCGAGTTAATTAGAATATTAAGAAATATGGGTGATAAATTTCGATGGCCCAAAGAGATGAGATCAAATCCAGACAGAAGGAACCCAGACTTCTGGTGTGAATTTCACAACGACAATAGGCACAGAACATCAGACTGCAGGCTACTATAAGGTGAGGTAGAACACTTATTAAAACAAGGCTATCTAACAAAATTGTTTAGTGAAAAAGGTAAACATTCATATATGAAGAACATGCAGGAGCCCCCAAAGCCACCATCTCCGAAGAGAACAGTAAATGTGATAAACGGGGGAGAGGAGGTTAACGGCATGACCTATACAACAGCAAAAAAATGACTAACTTCACCATAACTCATGGGAAACAGAGTCGTGAGACCTTGGATGCTGACAACATAACATTTGACGATTCAGATGCAGATGGGTTATTAATCCCACATAACGACGCGCTGGTAATATCTTTACTTATACATGATACTAACGTGAGAAGAGTATTGATTGATCCAGGTAGTTCAATTAACATCATTCTACTAAGAGTGGTGGAAGAAATGCTTATGGGAGACCAAATAATTCCAAAAGCACGTTCCTTATCTGGATTCGATAATTCCACGGTCATAACAAAAGGAGAAATTGCATTGAGTACATATGCAGAAGGCATTGTAAAAGACACAAAGTTTCAAGTGATTGATACAGACATGGCCTACAACGTAATTATGGGAAGGCCATGGATTCATGACATGGATATGATACCATCTATTGTACATCAAGTAATCAAATTCCCTTCTAAGTGGGGGATTTAGCAGATCCGAGGTGATCAACAAACTTCGAGGAACATCAATTCAGTGATACATACGAATAAGAAAGAAGCAGTGGAAGAGTTAAAAGACGTGGAAACAATTGAAACAGATACGGGAGAAAATGTTAAAGACACAGTGAATCAAATCACCACAAATGAAGAATCAAAACATACGGACATGGATTCTAGGCCTAATGTTATTCAAGAACCAGAGGAGAATAAAAACATAAAGACGACTACTGAAGAGCTCGAAGATGTTCCACTATTTGAACACAAGCCAGAGGAAAAGATCCACATAGGATCAAGGCTAAGCCCGAATAGAAATGGTAAGTTAGTTGAATATTTAAAAGCTAATGCAGATTATTTTGCTTGGTCCCATTCAGATATGACAAGTATACCTCAGGAAGTGATGACTCATAAGCTAAATGAAGACCCATCATTCGTACCTGTCAAGCAAAAGAAAAGAAAGCAGGGATCATTCAAGAATCAAGTGATCTATGAAGAGGTACAGAAACTCTTAAAATCGGTTCAATATGCGAGGTAAAATATCGTAATTGGTTAGCTAATACCGTAGTAGTACCTAAAAAGAATGGTAAATGGAGAGTATGCGTAGATTATACATATTTAAATAAAGCATGCCCAAAAGACTCATTTCCATTACCGCACATAGATCAAATGATTGGTGCCACTACAGGTCATGAATTATTAAGCTTTCAAGATACATACTCTAGTTACAATCAGATAAAAATGGACCCCTCAGACGAGGAAAAAACTTCCTTTATTACGTACAGGGGGACTTACTGTTACAAAGTCATGCCTTTTGGCTTGAAAAATTCTGAAGCCACATATCAAAGGCTAGTGACCAAGATGTTCCAGAAACATCTGGGGAAAACAATGGAGGTGTACAAGATGACATGTTGGTAAAGTCCACACAGGCTGAAGATCACTTCCAACATCTTTCAATTACTTTTGACATCCTCCGCACGTATAATATGAAATTAAATCCAGAGAAGTGTGCCTTTGGCGTCAAATCAGGTAAGTTTTTGGGTTTTCTCGTATCAAATAGAGGCATTGAAGTAAATCCTGCTCAAATTAAAGCTACTGAAGAAATACCTGATGTACTAACAAGAAAAAAAAAAGTACAAAGACTGACAGGAAGGATCGAAGCCTTAGGAAGATTCATCTCAAGATCTTCAGAGAAGAGTTTCAAATTCTTCTAAGTTTTAAAGAAGCAAAATCAGTTCGAATGGACTGAAGAATGCCAACATGCCCTCAAAAACTTGAAGTCCTATCTATCAAAACCCCCATTACTCTCTAAGCCGGGGGAGGGGGAAAGGATGTACATTTACCTTGTTGTTGCGGAAGTAGTTGTGAGTGCAGTCCTGGTAAGGGAGGAAAACGGTAAGCAATCCCCTATCTACTATGTAAGTAAGTGCTTACTAGACGCTGAATCTAGATACCCTCATCTAGAAAAATTAGCCTTGGCTCTAATCATGGCAGCTAGAAAGTTAAGACCGTACTTTCAGGGTCATCTAATTACTGTTGTAACTTCATATCCTTTGAGAAATATTCTGCATAAACAAGAACTATCAGGTAGACTGGCTAAATGAGCAATAGAACTAAGCGAATATGACCTCATTTATCAACCCAGGACTGCAATAAAGTCGCATGTTTTAGCTGATTTTGTCGCAGATTTTAGTTCCAGTATAATTCCTGAAGTAGAAAAAGAGTTACAAATCTTTACCGGAGCTAATCCAGGAACATGGACTCTATTCACTGACGGTTATTCTAATGTTAAAGGAGCCGGTCTGGGAATTGTTTTAATACCACCTATAGGTGAAAAGATAAGACAAGCCATTAAATGTTATCCTATCACTGACAATGAAGCAGAGTACGAAGCTGTCATTGTAGGGCTAGAATTAGCACGAGAACTCTCAATAGAGCATATTGTGATCAAAAGCGACTCTCAGCTGGTGGTAAACCAAATGTAAGGGACTTAGACTGCAAGAGAGACTCTAATGCAGCAATATTTGGAAAAGGCACGGGAACTAGTGAGGCAATTCCAGTCATGGAAGATCGAGCAAGTACCCAGAGAGGAAAATGCAGAAAGGGATGCATTAGCTAACCTCGCATCAGTTACAGATGTAACGAATAAAGAAAATGCTATTGTGATACATTTA
The DNA here is from genome assembly GCA_005239495.1 of Nicotiana undulata. NCBI lineage: Eukaryota > Viridiplantae > Streptophyta > Magnoliopsida > Solanales > Solanaceae > Nicotiana > Nicotiana undulata. The sequence continues at coordinate 15,348 of ML248107.1, forward strand.
TTTCATTCAGAAATTGACCATGATCATAATGAGGTAACATTTAATAACCTAAACTGGATGGAGAAACGGAATTGTAATTTTTTTTCAGAATGGTACCGTGCCTGAAGATAAGAAATAAGCGCAAGCACTTCGACGAAAAGCTGCACGGTACTGCCTAGTTCGTGACACTTTATATTGTAAAAGTTTTATTGGTCCCTTAGCAAGGTGCGTCAGACCTAATCAAACTGAATACGTGATGAAAGAAGTACACGAAGGATGTTTTGGAAACCACACACGTGGAAGATCTCTAGTCAAAACTCTAATCAGAGTAGGGTATTATTGGCCTAAGATGGAGGAAGACGCCAAAAATTTCGTAGCTAAATGCGACAAATGTCAGCGGTATGAAAACAACATGCATGGACCTGCAGAGTTACTACATCCGGTTACATCACCTTGGATATTTATGAAGTGGAGAATGGATATAGTAGGACCTCAACCCCAGGCTAAAGGGCAGGTACGGTTTTTACTTGTCTTAACAGATTATTTCTCAAAATGGGTGGAGGCAGAAGCCTTTAAACAGGTACGAGAAAAAGAAGTAAAGAGCTTTATCTAGCGAAACATCATATGCCACTTTGGTGTCCCGAAGGAAATTGTATGTGACAATGGCCCGCAATTCATAGGCTCACAAATCACAAAATTCTTCCAAAGCTGGAAAATCAAGCGCATTACTTCTTCACCCTATCACCCTGTAACTAATGGGAAAGCTGAGTCAACAAATAAGATCATTATCAATAACTTGAAGAAACGATTGGAAATATCAAAAGGAAATTGTCCTGACGAGCTACCAGGAGTATGGTGGGCTCAGAGAACTACAACAAAGACAGCCATGGAGAAACCCCATTCGTGCTTGTCTACGGTTCAGAGGCTCTAATACTAGTGGAAATTGGCGAACCAAGCACGAGATTCACAATAACAATGAAAGAAACAAACAACGAGAAGTTTAGAACAAATTTGGATTTACTTGAACAAAGGAGGGAAACCGCTTTAATATGCATGGCAGCTCAAAAGCAAATTATAGATCAGTATTACAACAGAAAAGCTCACCCCAGATATTTTACAATTGGGGACTTTGTTCTTAAAAAAGTATTTCAATCAACAAAGGAGGCTGGAGCAGGAGAGTATATCCAAATTGGGAAGAACCCTACAAAGTGTGCGGAATTGCTGGAAAAGACGCTTATGAGCTAGAAGCTATGGACAACAGGATTTTACCAACAAGTTGGAATGCTGTTCATTTGAAGAAGTATTACTTCTAAGCAAGATAACTACCCACGGTCAGGTATCATTACGTACGATTTTGTTTAGTACAGTTAAAGTTATATTAACCATTTTAGATGATAGGCAAAAAGCAAATCCATAACCAAATGATGATATTAGACCTGAATAGACACGAGGAAGTAACTGAATTCCCGGTCTAGGGTTACAACCTTCTGATGGATATTTCAAAAGGGTTAAGCAGTCATCATCTAAAACTATATAACTTTGAGTCCCCTATGTTTTTCCTTCTCAGGAAAAGGACCACAAGAAAGGTATAGTCAAGTGCTCAATATTTAATTCTTCAAAGGTCAAACACTTGAGGGACTATACAGTATGGAAGGCAAAGAAGACTATCAAAAGAGTCAAAGATCAAGCCTGAAGATCCATCTTTCCCAACAAATCAAAAGTTATGAGCGAAATCAAAGAGCCAAAGACAAAGACACAAAACCTGATTACGAAACCTACAAAGAACATACTCGTGAATGTAAACGAATGTTTAGGTCAAATGCAGAATTTAGTTATGGGTAGAAATTCATACCCCCGTGTTTATTCAAAATCTGTTATAAAAGAAAATAGTTACGAAAGAGTCATAGACGATACTCAAACACATGTAAAATGTTACGAAAGTTCGAATAATATAAAGACTTTCTTCAAAACATTATTCAGAAATAACATGTGAATTCCTATCTCTCTTTTGTATGTTTACACCATTATGAAGTTGAGACGTCTTCTTCATTAAATGTCGTTCATAAAAGGGCCCTCTTTTATAAATCGTGCTTATTTCAAAAAGACACGAAGTATTAAAGCATTTTTTTGCCAAATTAAATACTAAGGGGTAAAACAAAAATCCGAACGTAAAGCATGCAAACACTTAAGAGTAAAATGAAAACTCGAAAAACACAAGTCATGCTAAGAAATTTAAATATTAATATTATATAACGGTAAAAACTAAGTATTAACTTAGTTCAAACCGAGCTTGTTCATAAAACGTTGCCCCTAAGTTGTCATTGGGGACTTACTAAACCAAACTTCACCCCCAAATGGGACCGGGGGTAACCACCAATTGATCCAAAAGAAAACAAAAAAAAAGAGGGTTGATAAACACTTTCACTAGACACTGGGGGGATTATCTTCATCAGCAGGAGGAGCGGCTTGATATGGCAAGGCTTGGGCAGCAACTTCATCATGCACGATCTCATCACCCATTGGAATTTCAACTTCAGGTGATGAAAATTTTTCACTTTACCGAGACTTTTCAATCGTCTTGTAAGTCAAAATTTTCTTGGCACATTTCCGTCAATGTGTCAAGCCGGGCATTCAAATAAGCCCAACTCACATCAACAACTGCCATATCCTCAAGAGATTCGTAATCTTACTCCCATTATTCAATATCGGCTCTCAGCTCATCTCCTTCAACCACAATAGTGTCATAAGAAGCCTGCAAATGGGCAAGAGATCTTTCCAGAAATTGAATCTTGTTTGAAGATTCACGAAGGTCTTCTTGAGTGTGAGTAAGTGATTGCACAAGTTCACCAGCATAAGCCTCCTTCTTGTTCAACAAAGCTTTCAAGCTTCTTATCTCTTCAATAGCATGGGAAAGCTGCTCCGCAAAGGAAGACTCCAGGATGTTCTTATCCTTGCCTGCTTGACTTGATGAAGCCTTCTCGATGGACAATTCCGCTGAAATTACTCTGACCTACTGCTCCAAGGTACATTTCTCCTTCTCTACTGCCTCCATATCAAGCTGAAGACTCTCAAATTGCTCCTTCTAGTTATCAGCCTCGGTATGATAGTCATGCATTAATTGCTCCATTTGAACGACCCTTTTCATCAATTCTGTACCAATAAGATTGATCTGTACAAAAAGGGAAGTTAGATACGGTAAAGGTTAAAGAAAGAATAGTATGAAGGATACCTTTAAGGACGAGTGTAAAATCTCGTTCATCCAAGTTAAGGAGCTATGACTTTCTAACTTAGACTTCTCAACCGGGCCTATCAGAGGCTTCAGCCACACATTCGCCTGGCCTGATTTCTTTAAGAGGCTACCTCCCACAGGAACCTCTATCATAATTTACTTCATCTCCCCATTACTGGAAGATCCTACTTTGACAGTAGAAGGCACGGAAGTAAGGGGCAGATGAAGAAGCTACGGATGGAATAGGCAAGGGAGCAGAAATAGCAACAGGTGCGGCAGATGAAAGCTCCACTGGAGCAGATGGAGGAAAAATATCAAGAGGCGCCTCCTCTCAAACTGTATTAAAGTCTTAATGGAATAACTGTTCAATTGATTCATTGGCTGAGGAAGGAATTGCATCTTTAGGGGCGGAAAGTTCTGACTCAGGCACGGAAGGTGGATCAATAACTGGAGCAGATTCGTCGTCAAACACAACCTTTCTTCTCCCTGACCTCCGAATCAGTGAACCTTCCTCCTGCTCTTCCTCATCTTCTAAGATCCGAGACCCACTTGTATTGGTAAAAAAGTGCTTCACACGTGTAATAATCGAGATGATTCAGCAATCTATGTGGAACAGTGAGATAATGACAACTGGACGAGACTTTATGAAGAGGTACGAAATAAAGAGGCACGGAACAACATATTCATGGGGAAACTAGATACAGGAATCTCAACCTAATCGAGAATATGAAGAGACACGGTCACGATGAATCAGGGCAAGATACAGGGCAGATTCGAAGATCTTCCGTTAATGAGCCAAACGTTACATAACCTTCATGCGACAGTTACGATTAATCATTTTAACGATACATTAATGCCATTATAAGTCATTAATGCTCAATCACTGAAAAGGTAGACGTTGGTTCCGTTACCGGGAATCTGATAATCTTTTTTCCTTCTCAAATAACATTCTGTGAATTATGTCAAACGCCAACGACAACAACCAACAAAGGGTTGGAACCCCAGTTCCATCGCCCTCAGGATCCCCACGAGGATCAAGGGAAAAATCCCCAAAAAGATCTGCGACTCAAAACAATAATCTCAATGGAAATGAACAAGATACTGTGAAACAAATGGTCGGTGAGTATGTGACTCAAGCCTTACAAGCTTTCATGAGGGGACTACCAGCTGCACCATCAACACCTCCTCTTAACAACACTGTAACTGCGGAAAATCCACAATTCGGGTTAGCAAACTCTAGGAGTGGAGGCACTCCAAATGAGTCCCTCGGAGCAAGACCAGGTATATCCAATAATCCAAAATTACAATCTTTATTACTAAATCTGCAGAAACAGGTTAAGGAACAAAACGATCGAATCGAGCAAATTCCTGGAGTACCACATGTTATCAAAGGCATTTATGTTGATAGATATTCTCAAAAACCTTGGAAGCCAAGTGCAGGACCCTTGCATATTCTCAAGAAATTCAAAATGCCTGAGATTCCCAAGTATGACGGGCCAACTGATCCACGTGATCATGTAACACCTTTTTCCACCGGAGTAAAAGGCAACGACCTAAATAAACAAGAAATTGAGTCATTCCTAGTTAAAAAGTTCGGAGAAACACTCACCAAGGGAGCACTAACCTGGTATTCTCTTTTACCTGAAAATTCTATTGATTCTTTTGCTGAGCTTGCAGATACTTTTATTAAAGCGCATTCCGGTGCGCAAAAAGTCGAAAAAAGAATGGAAGACATATTTAAAATAAAACAAGGAGACACAGGGTTGCTTCGAGAATTCGTAGACAGGTTTCAACGGGAAAGGATGCATCTACCAAGGGTGCCTGACAATTGGGCAGCCATGGCATTTACAAGCAATCTAAATGACAAAAGCTCAGAAGCCATGCGGAGACTCAAGGAAAGCTTGAGAGAATTCCCAGCTACGACGTGGAACGATGTTTATAACAGGTACAACACTAAGCTACAAATAGAAGAATATATTATTGCTCAGTCAAGAACTGAAGATCGAACTAGTTCTGGACGCTCTGAACCAGAAGGAGAACATGTAAGAACAGGTACGACCCTTATATGAGACCTTCGGGACGAGAAACTCGTCCCAGGTTTGAAAATACACGGTCAGAATATAGACCATCAAATAGAGATACGACCTCATCCTCATCAAGATCCCAAAAGGATCGGGATGAATGGAATAAAGGTAATACAAGAATTGGAGACTACAGCTTCAATGTAAGTACTTCTGAATTAATTTCAGTACTAAGAAATATGGGCGATAAGGTTCGATGGCCCAAAGAAATTAATTCAAACCCAAATAAAAGAAGTCCAGACTTCTGGTGTGAATTCCATAATGATCATGGGCATAGAACATCATATTGCAGATTTTTGCAAGGTGAGTTAGAACAATTATTAAAACAGGGCTATCTAACAGAGTTGTTTAGTGAAAAAGGTAAGCAGGCATATATGAAGAACAGGCAGGAGCCCCCAAAACCACCATCTCCAAAACGAACTGTGAATGTGATACATGGAGGAGAGGAGGTGAACGGAGTCGTCTGCAAAAGAACAACGAAATTCACGATTGCGCATGGGAAGCGGATTTGTGAAGACGTGGAAGCAGACAATATATCATTCGACGATGCAGATATCAACGGATTAATGCTTCCACACAATGACGCGTTGGTAATATCCCTACTTATACATGACACTAACGTAAAAAGAGTGTTGATTGATCCAGGTAGCTCAGTCAACATCATTTTGTTGAGAGTTGTGGAAGAAAAGCTAATGGAGGATCAAGTAATCCCAAAATCACGAGCCTTATCTGGGTTTGATAATTTCGCGGTCATAACAAAAGGGGAAATTGAGCTCGGTACCTATGTAGAAGGAGTAATCATAAATACTAGATTCCAAGTCATTGATACTGATATGGCCTACAATGTAATCATGGGGAGACCATGGATCCATGACATGAAGGCAATACCATCTACCTTACATCAGGTAATAAAATTCCCTTCCAAATGGGGAATCAGTAGATTCGAGGTGATCAGCAAACCTCGAGGAGTATAAATTCCGTAACATACTCTAACAAAAATGAAGAAGCAGAAAAATCAAAGGACGAGGAAATCTCCCAAACAGGTACGGAAACAATTATTGATCAAACAGGTATGGAAGAAAATTCTATCCAAACAGGTACGGAGGAAGATAGCCACGAGAAGGTGAATCAAGTCATCACGAAAGAAGAATTAAAACATACGGACATGGATTCCAAACCTGACGTCATTCAGGAACCAGAAGAGGACGAACATATCAAAACAACTACGGAGGAACTCAAAGATGTTCCACTGTTCGAACAAAAGCCCGAACAAAAAGTTCACATAGGCACGAGGCTAAGCCCCAACAGACGAGGTAAGTTAATTGAATATTTAAAGGCTAATGCGGATTGCTTTGCTTGGTCCCATTCAGACATGACAGGTATTTCTCCAGAAGTGATGACTCATAAACTAAATGAAGATCCATCCTTCGTGCCTGTCAAGAAAAAAAAAACAAGGACCATTCAAGAATCAAGTGATCAACGAAGAGGGGGACTTATTGTTACAAAGTCATGCCTTTTGGCCTAAAAAATGTTGGAGCCACGTATCAGAGGCCGGTGACCAAGATGTTCCAGGAACATCTGGGGAAAATAATGGAGGTATAAATTGATGACATACTGGTGAAATCAACACAAGCAAAAGATCATTTCCAGCATCTTTCAATTACCTTCGAAATCCTACGCAGGTACAATATGAAACTGAATCCAGAAAAATGCGCCTTTGGCGTGGAATCAGGTAAGTTTTTGGGCTTCCTTGTATCAAATAGAGGAATAGAAGTAAATCCTTCTCAAATTAAAGCTATTGATGAAATACCCAATATACTTACTAGTAAAAAGGAAGTTCAAAGATTAACAGCAAGAATTATAGCCTTAGGAAGATTTATCTCCAGGTCCTCGGAGAAAAGTTTTAAATTTTTCTCATTCCTTAAAAAGCAAAATCAGTTCGAATGGACTGAAGAATGTCAACAGGATCTCAAAGATTTGAAGACCTATCTATCAAAACCCCTGCTGCTGTCTACGCCAAAAGAGGGGGAGAGGCTGTATGTTTATCTTGTCGTTGCAGAAATTGCCGTAAGTGCAGTACTGGTAAGAGAAGACAAAGGTAAACAATCTCCAATTTATTATGTAAGTGTGATGACCCAAACGGTCATCTTATGATTTAAGACACCATTCCGAGATCATTAGCCTTAAAAACATTAATTTTATTTACCTCGATTTGTGTGCGCAGCCCAAGCGTGAATCCGGACAGCCTTTATGTGAAAATATATGAAATAATACTACTCTTTTTATAACTTGTTACTATAATGTTCCACACAAAAAAATTGGCAAACCTGGAAAAGAGGGCGCCTAAACACACGGAAATTGTGACCTAAGAAGATGACTGACGAATATTATTCTAAGAAGGAGATTGAGGAATATTATTCTAAGAAGAAGACTCAAAAAAATCAAACACTTAGCTTCAATCCCATTGATCACGGGAAACACACTGCAAATACTAGGCAAAAAAAAATTTCAATCAAAACAAATTCAAGAACACATATTGCAAGTGATAGAACAACCAGATAAACCTCAAAATTTCACATGCGAAATTTGTATCAAGCCTATGTTGTTACCAAACAAAAAGTTTTAATGTGAAACCCCACGTGTTATTTTTCTCTCTTCTCTTACGTAAAATACGTAACGTGGCG
>ML248110.1:0-18834 GCA_005239495.1 Nicotiana undulata
CATACCTGAGCCAATTCTCTTGACAATCCCTCTAACATACATCAATTGTGACACCACGTAACGGCGGATCTAAGTAGGAGAAAATTCATATGATATTCTTAAGAAAGAACTTCCTTTAAATTGCACAATCTCACGTGGCTAAGATACAATCTCGTATGAATTATTGCAGTAACTTTCGTTACCATTCAAATCATGTGATATCTTACTCTGTATTTGAGAAGTCTTGTTGGATACTTTTCTGAATTTTGTCTATTCCTTTGCAGAGATGAAAAGTGAATTATGAGAGGCCTTTATGTCTTTGGTTGTGGGCCCCACTTGTGTGGGATGACTTGTCCACCAAAATCCCTTAAATTTTTCACCTAATTACATGAATTCAAGAGTCATAGTGTTGAAATTGGGGGTTGCCACGGTAAGCCCCCTTATGTTTATCCAAATTATTTTATTTTATTAATTAGCTTCATTACTTAATTAATTTCCCACTAATTCAACCATTAACCAATTACCCACATAGTTAAGAATCATCTCAAATAACTTAAAATACTACATACTTTTAACACACCTTATACACCTTACTATCATGGTCATGTGGTATCTTGTATGGCACTAGTCCATAAATATCGGGTATTTTAGCTCGGGCCGTATTTTAGCCCAACATGACAAACCTCCGCAAAATTCATTTTCTTTTATTTACTTATCCTCTCACCTTCACGAATTTACTCATCACTTGTTTGAAATATCCTATAAGTCTTTAACGTAAGAAAACATGGGGTGTAACAGAGAGGAATTAGGAAATGAGGAAATGATAGGTTAGGCCGTTAGGGTAAAGGAAAGGAAAGGGGTAAATCGTAAAAGTAATATATAATAAGGGTATAATTGTCATTTTAGTATATCTTATCGGTTTATCGATAAACCGATAACCGAAGTGGACAAAATCAAAATCAAAATCGATAACTCGATAAGAAAATTTTCGAAATCGAAATCGAAATTGATAAACCGATAAACCGATATCAATAAACCGATAAGAAATAATCTATTCGATTTATCGATAAATCGATTTGAATGCACACCCCTAGGTAATTCTGGCCCATGTCTTAGTTTGTGTCCTAATGGTTAATTAACCCCAATTGATTAAATTAAGTCCAAGCCTAATTAAGTCTAAAATTGTAACAATTAATTTGACCTTGCTTTATAGATTAATTAAAGATAAGACAATTAATTTTATACTCCTAATTAAACCCGTGATTTATTGGATAAATGACTAATTTAGTAATTAGTTGTTAAAACTTCATTATGTCAAATAATCATTATCCGCTTGTTATTTAATCAATTAATTACAAATAATAAATTCATAATTTCTTGATGCAATTTTAATAATTAAAAGAATGAATTGTTGCTATGCAAATGCAAACAGTTCACAATTAATTTACTAAAATTCAACAAAAAATTCGTAAATTAATTTATTTTATCGAATTTTGTAGGAGTATATGGTGGATGAAAAATCACGTGCTCACAGCTGCCCCTCTTTGTTCGGAAACACGAAGGATTTCGGGGAAAAGACAAAGTGAGCGACCATAAACGACTTTATCCATTCGCATACTCCATCGTGAAACGCTTTGGAAAAGTTTGACCGAACCCTGCTTCAAAGGTTGCCTACATATCCTTGGCTATTAAAGGAATCATGTCAGTGTAGTTCTGGAAGTTTTGGTAGCTGGGACTACCGAGTAACTGTGGTTTCACTGTGGTTGTTGTTGTTACTATTGCTGATCTCCTTATTACATCCAAAGTACAGAACGAAAGACTAACTAAACCTATTAGCTGCTAAGTTACAAGATTCCTATCTAAGACTCGGTCTCGAGTCTTGATTTTTTGCTGACTCTGACCCAAATCTTGATACTTGTTAACCGCGAGTGCTGGTTTCGCCTTGTCATTTCTCGGGTCAAGGAAGGGCATGCATAGCTTATGACTTCGATCTGTCTTGAACATTCTACATCATTTCCGCTTCTGCACCTTGGGTTTGGTCTTCTCTTTCTTCTTTTCTATATTTTGAATTGAGGCGTCTTCTTTTGGCCGTCTCGAATCCATTGTCCTAAAAATGCAATCTGCAAGATCATAAAGCAAACGAACGAACCCCAGTTTTCACTAGGAAAATTTTGTGATTTATTGTAAGGAAATCTATACTACTTTATTATTGAAAGCAATGAAAAGTAAAATCAATTAGGGATTGGAGACCCTATGTTGGAAAAGATCGACAGGTTATGCTGTCGTCAAGAAAAGATCACCGGGTTATGCCGGTGTCTGGGGGGAGGATCAACGCGTTATGCCGCAGTCAAGAAAGGGATCACCAGGTTATGTTTGTGTCTGGAAAGATCAACAGGTTATGCTGTTGCCGGAAAAGAGATCATTGCGTTATGCCAATGTCAGGAAATGATGAACAAGTTATGCTGTTGTCAGGAAAAGATCACCAAGTTATGCCGGTGTCTGGAAGGTCGACAAGTTATGCTGTTGCCTGGGGAAAAGAGATAACTGGGTTATGCCAGTATCAGGAAATGATCAACAGGTTATGTTGTTGTCAGGAAAAGATCACCAGGTTATGCTGTTGCCTGGGGAAAAGAGATTACTGGGTTATGCCAGTATCAGGAAATGATCAACAGGTTATGCTGTTGTCAGGAAACTATCACCAGGTTATGCCGATGTCTGGAAGGTCAACATGTTATGCTGTTGCCTGGGGAAAAGAGATTACTGGGTTATGCCAGTAGCAGGAAACGATCAACATGTTATGATGTTGTCAGGAAAAGATCACCAGGTTATGCCGGTGTCTGGAAGGTCAACAGGTTATGCTGTTGCCTAGGGGAAAAGGAGATCACTGGGTTATGCCAGTGTCAGGAGATGATCAACAGGTTATGTTGTTGTCAGAAAGATCACCAGGTTATGCCGGTGTCGGGAAAGGTCATGCTGTTGCCTGGGGGAAAAGGAGATTACTGGGTTATGCCAGTATCAGGAGATGATCAATAGGTTATGCTGTTATCAGAAAGATCACCAGGTTATGCCGGTGTCTGCTAATGATTGGGACCTCATGTTGGAAGAATCATCGGGTTATGCCGGCATCAACTAGGGAGTGGGACCCTATGTTGGCATCAACTAAGGAATGTAATATCCTATGTTGGCATCAACTAAGAAATGGAATATCCTATGCTGAAAAAGGTGTAGTTAGGGATTGGAGGCCTTGTACTACTTTTAGGTTTGAATTGTTTTCAACATCGTTTTCTTCTTTTCTTTTCTTTTCATTTTATTTTGAGCGAATGCGGGAAAGAATTTTGGAGAAAACTTCCCTTTTTGGAGTTGTTACTGCAGAGCTGCTTCTGGCTGTTGTGCCTTTTCTTTTGGTTACACTTGCATTTCGCAAGGTCGTTTTGGGTGACACCTGTTTCCTTCAAACAAAGAACAACTTGTTAGTTTGAAACGGTGGTTGGTTTTTGCGGCCTTGATCTTCGACAATTTGATCTTAGTTCTTGTGACGAAGATCTTCGACCACTCGCTTTCTTGCTTGCTTGCTGGGGATTGGGTTTTATCTCTAATCCCCGGGACCTTGGCTTTTCAAATTTTACCTTGGCGATCGGTCACGTGGGACCCAACATTTGTTTCGCCTTTGTAGGCCTTTCACTTGCTTTTCTTTTGGATTCCCAGAGTGTCAGGGGGGTGGGGGTGTCCCCTCAAATTCCGCTGCAACGGTTAGTCGCCTGGGATTTAACCTTTTCCAACTTTGTTTTGCCTCAATCGGCCTTTCATTTCTGGTTTTTCCTTTAAGTTTAACTTTAAAACATTTGGAGCATTTTTGGCTTTTCAGACTTTTGCCAAGAGTTAACCATGTGGGACAAACCTTTTACTTCGATTGCCTCTATAGGAATTCCAATTTGATTTTCTCCTTTCAAAAGTTTTGTGTTTTAAGGCATCGGCCGCTGCGGCTAGTCGGGATCGACTCGATGCCCCTGACGAGGCCCGGTTCCCTTTGCATATTGGCTTGCGTCAAACGAGATCCCTGTAAGTCAATTTTTCCATCCTTTCTTTGTTTTACCTTAGAAGTAGAGTCAGACTAAAAAGGATTGAAAGGAAATAAAATAAAAGCGGAGACAAAGAATTTTGACAGGAGATATCCCTTTCGGGGAGAGAAAAAGGACTTATCTGGAGTGCACGCGACTTTCAATGAACATGACATGCATCTTGGACTGGATGTCTGATCTATATAAACCATCTGACTCTCAGAAATTCGTCATGACTTTTAACTCGAGCTTGAGAAACCTTGCCCCAAACCATGTCAATATTAGTGACCAATCATCCTCTCTTCGATTAGTGGTGCCCTTTTCGGGTTTTCACCAGCTAACCTCTCTCATTTATCTTCTCACCATCGCCTTGTAGTGCTCTTTGCGAGTTTTCACCAACAAGACTCTCTCATTTTTAATTTCTCTGCTCACCGTCGCCTTATGGTGCCCATGTGGGTTTTCACCGGTAAGAATCTCTCATTTTAATTTCTCTCATTGCTTGTATGAGGTCCAGATAGATGTATCTTCCCATTCTGGATTTTCTTTGCCGGTCGATCGAAAGGGCTTGACTAGAATTTGGGATAAAAGGAATTTGTATTGAATTACAAACTTGGAACTTTCAGGAGAATCATTGCCGCATCTCAACACTTGCCCCAGCTTAAACTCTTGGGGGAATGTGGATTTTTATTTTGGTGTGACTGAACCCCAGGGAGAGGTTGCCTACGTATCCTTTCGGAATCAAGTTAGACGTAGTTCAGGTAAACATTTTGTTTTTGTTTTGGTTTTTGTTTTGATTCCACCCCCCCTTTTTTTTGTGATTTCTTCCTTTCTTTTTCTTTTTCTTTTTTTTTGATTTTTTTTTTGATTTTTCTTCTTTCTTTTTTTTTTTTGATTTTTTTTTAAAGTTCCAAGGAGGGTAGTCAAAGAAGAGTAACCATCCCAAAGGGTTTACAAAATGGTAGTGTTTGGGGTATCATGAATGGAAAGCCTTTGTCATTTCGATCATCAGCGTCGTCATCTCGGAACAGGTCAGACATAATACCTTTTGATTGCATCTGCATTGACAACCGTTTCGGGGTCATTTCCTTTGATGTCTCCCAAGTACAATGATCCTTTTGGAAGCAATTTCCTTATGATGTACGGCTAGAAGTTTGAATCATTTTACTGAGGATTTTCTTAATATTCTTGTTTGCTGCTTCAACGGCGCCATTGGCTTTGGGCCGGTAAGGGGTGGAGTTGCGGTGTGTGAATTAGAATTGTTCACATACCTCCATCATCATGTTGCTGTTTAGATTTGCGGCATTGTCGGTAGTGATAGTCTTTGGGATACAAAAACGACAGATGATATTAGAGTGCATGAAATACACCACTGCTTTCTTGGTGACAACTTTGAATGTGACTGCCTCGACCCATTTCGTGAAATAGTCAATAACGACCAAAATAAATCGGTGCCCGTTTGAGGCCGTTGGCTTGATCGGCCCGATGACATCCATTCCCCAGGCAACAAACGGCCAAGGTGCTGACATAGGATGCAATTTTGATGGTGGTGCATGAATCAAATCGCCGTGTATTTGACACTTATGGCATTTTCGGACAAAGCTAAAACAATCTTTCTCCATGGTCATCCAATAATACCCGGCTCACAAGATTTTCTTTACGAGGACGTATCCGTTCATGTGGGGACTTCATACTCCTGAATGCACCTCGTTCATAATCTTTTCGACTTCTCTGGCGTCTACACATCTTAATAGATTCAAATCGAGAGTCCTCTTATACAGTACTTCCCCACTTAGGAAGAAAATGCCGGCGAGTCTCCGGATGGTTTTCTTTTGGTCCCCGTTGGCCTGCTCTGAATATTCCTTTATTTTCAAGAATCTCTTGATATCGTGATACCATGGTAGGATATCGGGCTCTACTTCGACCGTGTTGCAATAACCATGCCTTTCCTTGATTTGAATTTCCAACGGGTCGATGTGAACATTACCCGGATATGGCAGCATTGCCGCTAGAGTAGCTAGTGCATCGACTAACTCGTTGTGGCATCGAGGAATATATCTAAACTCGACAACTTTGAATAGTTTGCTAAGATCTTCCACACGTTGTCTGTATGGAAGGAGCTTAACATCTCGAGTTTCCCACTCTCCTTGAGCATGCTTGATGATCAAATCCGAATCTCGCATGATCAACAACTCTTCTACATCCATGTCAATGGCTATGTTCATACCCATTAAACAAGCTTCATATTTGGCAGTATTGTTTGTACAAAAAATCAAAGGCGGGCTGTGGCGGGATAATGCTGTCCCGTGGGTGAAATCAAGATTTCCCCAATCCCAACACCTTTTGCATTTACGGCTCCATCAAAGAACATTTTCCAAGTGTTGCAATACTCAGAAGTTATCTCGACTGAATTTACCTCCTCGTTTGGGACGTAAGTACTTAGGGGTTGGTAGTCGTCATCGACAGGATTTTCTGCCAAGTGATCTGCTAAAGCCTGGGTCTTCATTGCCGTGCGAGTGACATAGACTATGTCGAATTCGGTGAGCAGAATCTGCCACTTAGCTAATCTCCTGGTGGGCATTGGATTTTGGAATATGTACTTCAACGGATCCAACCTAGTGATGAGGTAGGTGGTATAAGCCAATAAATGATGCCGGAGTTTCTGAGCGACCCAAGTTAGAGCGCATCACGTTCTTTCCAACAGCGTATACTTGGCTTTGTAGCTCGTGGACTTCTTGCTCAAGTAATATATGTCATGTTCTTTCTTCCCGGTTGCGTCATGTTGCCCGAGAACACACCCGAAGGAATTTTCCAACACCGTCAGATATAAGAACAAAGGCCTTCCTGGTTCTGGTGGGACTAGCACTGGCAGGTTCGACAAATATTCTTTGATCTTGTCGAAAGCGTTCTGGCATTCGTTCGTCCATTTGATGGCTGCATCTTTCTTCAACAGCTTGAATATAGGCTCACAAGTGGACGTCAACTGAGCGATGAACCTGCTGATGTAATTCAACCTACTTAGTAGGCTTATGACCTCCTTCTTGGTTCTTGGGGGTGGGAGATCCCGAATAGATTTTATCTTTGTCGGGTCCAGCTCGATGCTCAGTCGGCTGACGATAAACCCCAGTAATTTCCTAGACGGAACTCCGAAGGCACATTTAGACGGATTTAGTTTCAGATCATACTTACGCAGGTGCTCGAACAATTTCCTCAAATGCTGGACATGGTCATCTTGCATCCTGGATTTAATAATCACATCATCCACATATAACTCAATCTCCTGATGCATCATGTCGTGGAAAATGGCAGTCATGGCCCTCATATATGTTGCCCCGACGTTCTTTAGGCCGAACGACATGACTATGTAGCAATAGGTTCCCCAGGGTGTAGTGAAAGCCGTCTTTTCTGCTTCTTCTTCATCCATCAATACCTGGTGGTATCCAACATAACAATCCACGAAAGACTCTACCTCATGCTTGGCACAATTGTCAACCAGGATATGTATGTTTGGTAGTGGAAAGTTATCTTTAGGGCTCGCTTTATTCAAATCTCGATAAACGACACATACTCTGACCTTTCCGTCCTTTTTAGGTACTGGAACCACATTGGCCAGTCAGGTGGTGTATTGGACCACCCGGATCACTCCCGCTTTTAATTGTTTAGTGGACTCTTCTTTGATTTTGTCACTCATGTCTGTTTTAAATTTCCTCTGCTTTTGTTGGACGGGTGGATAACCGGGATAGGTCGGCAATTTAAGTACCACCAAATCTACACTTAGTCCGGGCATGTTGTCGTAGGACCAAGAAAACACGTCTTTGAACTCAAGTAGAAGTTGAATCAAAGCGTCCTTAATTTTTTCATCAGTGTGGACGCTTATCATGGTTTCTCGAACCTCTTCTGCATTACCCAAGTTGACGGGTTCTGTTTCGTTTAAGTTTGGCTTAGGCTTATTCTCTAATTGTTCTAATTCTCAATTTATTTCCCTAAAATCCTCTTCTTCATCATATTTCGGTTCTTGACTCATTATTTCGAGGTTAGAAAACGTATTAAGATCAGAGCATGAAGTCCGCAAGCATGTCATGTTATTTAAAGCCGCATTATTAGGACTGAAAATAAGAAAAATAAGCAAAATCAGAAGGAATAATAGACTATGAAATTTTGATTTTCATTTCATTGAATTTGAACATAGGAGGGTTTACATCGGAATTCAGGCAGTAAATTAAAAACACTTGAGTTACACCCTTAAATAACTCATAGTGCAGGAAAGATGGAAAAACTGAACTACCGAGTCTCCCGCCTGACGGGGAATGGAGTAGCCTTCCAATTCTGCAACTTGGCGTTTGGGCCCATGTATTGCACCTCAGCGGTGCTTGAGCCTTCTCCCAACTGGACCATGTTAGTTTCATACAACAGCTGCTTCATGGCCTCGCAGATTCCTTCAATTTCTTCGGCCGTAAAGGCCTCTTCTTTTTCTTTGATATGTTGCGGTTCGATGAAAGTCTCAGTAATATGTGGGACTGGCTGAGGTAGGTCCCATCCATTGCTTTTACGGGCGTCTTCCCACTTCACATCTTCATCTGAGGCTTGGAAACCTATGCCGAAGAATTTTTTAGTGGCAGGTAGAGAGATCGGTTCAGTGATACCTTGCAAGAACACCCAAGCCCCTTTCCGGGTCTGTATCCATGTCTAATCATGTCGGTAGTGACCATGATTGACGCATTTGATAGGAAGGGTTGTGGGAACGGAGCACCTTCTTCATGCTGGTCGGCAAGCACAATTTCAAATTCTTGATAGACAATGTGCTCACTCCCCTCTCTGGCTTCAAGACAAGGGACCGAGAGGTCTCTGTAGATTGACTGCTCGTCCTCCACGTGAACCACTATCTCCTGGTTTTCATATTCGAATTTGGCCATTTGATGGAGAGTATAGGGTACTACTCCAGCAGCATGAATCCACGGTCTTCCTAGCAAGAAATTGTATGAGGTATCCATATCTAGGATTTGGAAGGTTACAGTGAAGTCCACAGGGCCGATCGTCATAACTATGTCTATTTCGCCAATGGTGTCCCTTTTGATCCCATCGAAGGCACGGACACAGACATTATTCGGCCTGATTCTCTCAGTGCTGATTCCCATTCCTTGTAGTGTGGATAAAGGGCAAATATCTACCCCGGAACCTCCATCAAGCATAACTCTCTTCACATAATATCCCTCACTTTTAACTGTTAANGGCCTGATTCTCTCAGTGCTGATTCCCATTCCTTGTAGTGTGGATAAAGGGCAAATATCTACCCCGGAACCTCCATCAAGCATAACTCTCTTCACATAATACCCCTCACTTTTAACTGTTAAGTGTAAGGATTTGTTGTGAGCGGCTCCCTTCGGCGGTAGATCATCCCGGCTTAAAGAAATTTTGTTAACTGCAAAGAAACGCTCGGCCAGTCTTTCCAATTGTTCGACTAATGTCTCTGCCGGCACATACGCTTCATTCAGCGTTTTCAAGAGTATTTTCTGATGCTCGCTCGAGCCCATCAACAAAGATAAGAGTGATACTTGATCAGGGGTTTTCCTGAGTTCCTCAATTATGGCGTATTCAGTCATGTTCATCTTCTTAAAGAATTCTTCAGCCTCCTCGGCGGTGATGGGCCTTTTAAGAGGGAAGCGTTTGTGCTTATTTTTTGCCAGCTCTTTTAGATTGAGGTATCCCTCAGAGGAGTTTGCTTCGATTGCGTCCCCTGTGATCTCTTTTCCTTTGTATGTTACTACCGTCTTGTTATAGTTCCAAGGGACGGTAGTAGTATTTTTCATAGGAGCTTGCGGCGCGCGGCTAATAACCACAGGCACATTCAGCCTGGGTGAAATTATTTGCCCCCGCGCCACGTATGTCCCCTTTGGTACATACATTGTCGGGCCGTTTGTCATGGCTATGTTAAATTGTAGCCTTCTAGGCGATCTCAACATACCTTGTTCCTTCTTCGGTGCCCTGGGGACGTAAAGAACGGCATCTTTAGAAGGTCCCATCTTTGTCTTGGCTTCAGCTTTCCCTGTAGCTTGAGGAACGGGATTACTCATTTTTATTTCCTTGGCTAGCTTGGGTGCCGCCTTAGGCTTACTCTCTGCATCTGCGATGGCAATGATAGCCTTCAAAGCTGGATCAAAATCTTGGTCCTCGCAGATCATGCCGATAACAGGCCCATTGTTATGGGCGGGCAGTGGATTGTTAGTCACATTGGGAGCTTCTTCATCTCTTAACACTACCTTCTTTTGCTCTATAAGAGTCTCCACAGCCCGCTTGAGAGTCCAGCAATATTCCGTGTCGTGCCCCTCTACTGCGGAATGATAGGCACAATTGGTACCCCGCCTGTATGACGGCGATTATGGATTTTGCCTGTTCGGAGGTACAGGCTGCAGAAGCCCCATCTGGACAAATTTTAGGAAAACACTTGAATATGGCTCACCGATGGGAGTGAAATTGAGTCTCCTTGGTGGCTCACGGGGGTAAGCATTGTATGAGTAGTTGTTTTGAGGAGGGCGTGGATTGTATGGAGCTGGGGGAGGATGGTTATTTCTTGGGGGCGCAGCTCTGTTTTGGTTGTATTGTTGTTGCGGCCGGAGATGCGGCTGAGCGTTCATCACCTCATAGGGAAAAGGAGATGTAGGGTAAGCTGCGTTTTGGTGAGGGTAGTAGTGTTGGGAGGTTTTGGGGAATGGACCTGAGCGTTGCGAGGATTCCTAACATCGGAAACCATCATGGCCCCTTCTTCTTTCTTCTTTCTATTGGCTGCACTCCCGGATCCGCTTTGGATGGCCTGGGAAGTTGCTCTTATGGCTGATTGGCTTAGGATACGACCGGTATTTAAACCATTCACAACCATTTCCCCAATTTTGATTGCTTCTGCAAATGGTTTGCCCATAGCGGACATCATATTTTGAAAGTAATCAGCTTCTTGTGCTTGCAGAAAAACACTGACCATTTCGACCTCATCCATCAGAGGTTTGACCCTAGACGCCTGCTCGCGCCACTTAATAGCGTACTCTCTAAAACTTTTTGAGGACTTCTTTTTGAGGTTGGATAGATTAGTTTTTATCGGGAGAGATATCCACGTTGTATTGGAATTGTCGAACAAAGTCCCAGGCTAGGTCATCCCACACGTGCCAGCGGGATATATCCTGATCCATGTACCATTCTGATGCAATCCATGTTAAGGTCTCTCCAAAATATGCCATGAGAAGTTCCTCTTTCCTACCTGCTGTTCGAAGTTGGTTGCAATACCTTTTCAGATGAGCTATGGGGTCCCCATGTGCATCATATTTTTCGAATTTGGGTGTTTTAAACCCGAGAGGCAAGTGGACGTGCAGGAACATGCACAAATCGGCGTAGGAGACGCCTTTCTGCCCGCTCAACCTCTGTATGTTCTTGAGGCTCTGCTCGATACTCTTCATTTCCGAGCCATTTCTTCGTGCTCGAGGCTTTTCTTATCTCGTCCCAAAGTAACTTCATACTGAAGTTGTTGGGTGTATGAATCAGGAGTGACATGAGTGGCACCCAGAAATGATGGCGTTTGGAATGTAAACGCCGGCGACTCAAAGCTGGGCCCGGTGATAGTTGGTGGAGCCGTGGCGGAGCTCGGTGGTGCAGTGAAGATGTTGGATGATGCACCAGAGAACAAGACTTGGGGGCGAACCTCAGAAGGTCTTCCAGCAAAGTGAGCCAACATAGTTGGGTATCCGAACGGCGTGGCCGGGTAACTTATAGGGATGTTAGAAGTTCTGGCTGTCCTGGGGATTATCTCGGGGAAACCCGGGATGGAACTAGGCGGTTCCCTACCATTTCTAGCATGCGGCAACGCAGGATCCTATTCTCCTCAGCTGTGGTTGACTCAGACGTTGGGATGACTGGATTCGGGTCCTCCACAGAAGAGTTGACGATTGATAAGTGGCTTTCGGATGTCATTTCTATGCTTCCCTTTTATCTAGTGAAGTAGGGATGGGGAGCCAGGTTACTACAAAACCAACCACCCTAGAAAAACACCTTTAAGAGTGAACCAACGAAACGTTAGGTCGAAACATTTTATCACATAGGGAAATCGCACGTTTGGGGTATGCAATTCATCTAGGCAATTAAACGCTTTCTTTATGTTTTGCAACGGTTGTGTGTCTCATCCCGACTTTATTTTCTTGGATTTGAACTTTCCTTTATCTTATTGTCATCCTTTTTCCTTTCTCTACCACTCTTTTCTTTCTTTCATTGTATTATTTTTACTTCTAAAGATTATGATCGAATCCTATGTGGATTGCCTACGTATCACGGCACCGCGTGAATCAGATCATCACGTAGTTCAAAGGATAAATCTGAAGGAAAGAAATAAATATTTTTCGAAACTTTCATTCATTGGGTAAAATACTTTCAACTTCATGAGAAACTTCAGTACATTTTTGAAACTTTAAAAACTATAAAAGACTCAAGACACACTTTTTTGGAAATGTAAAAACTACAGTGGACTTGGACAGGACTACAGCAGGAAAATAAAATACAGACTCGAGAAATATCAAAAATACATCATCGCTTCCATTGCTTCAGGCACCCGTGGGGCATCATTCGGCCTCGCCACGGGCCTGCGTGCTATATCTTGTTGGAGGCGGTAGAGGTCGTCCATTATCTTGTGGACGAAGATCATAACCACTGAGAAGAAGGTGGTCCGAGTCATATCTTCGCATTCCTGGCACTTGGTGACAATGTAATCAGCTATCTCCCGGGCCCTTTGTCTGATGATACCTTTCTCCTGAAGTAGACCCCCGATCTGCTGAGATCTTGCCTCTAAAGCATGGGCGTCTTTGTGAGTCTGCTTTTGCCACTGTCGCAATTCTTCTTCCAACTGGGCTATCATGTCATAGCACTGTTCTCGTTCTGCCTTAAACCTTTATGCTTGTTTGGCCATCTCGTTTTCAAAGGTGGCCATTCTTTCTTTCAAACCCAAAACTTCTTGGTCATGCTTTCTCTTCAATTTTTGCACGAATTCTTCCTTTTCTTCTACATTCCTTGCCAACTTTGCTCGAGCTCGGGTCAAATCTTCCTCATCTTTGTCCAAGTCATCCCCATAGCTACACAACCTTTGCCTGAGACTGGTGACAAGTCTTTAGTCGGCTCTACTTCTTTTGGGGTTTTCAATGGCTATCCTCATTTTCTGGATTTGAGCTCTGAGGGTTTCATTTTCTTTGTTCATCCTATTTCTTTCCCCTTCTGCTGCAGCAGTTTGTAAAGAGTTTTCAAATTTGAGCTCTCGGATCTGGGCCTCCAGTTTACTTATTGTGGCCCGGTAGTTGTTTTCCTTTTCTAGCCAACCTCAATGTTCTTGTGTCTGCTCAGTAAAATGCTGCACGTGAGGTCTTTTCGTAGGTCGCTCTAGTTCTTGGTGCTCTCGGCCTCTTCTACCATACCAAGAAATATAGGCTGGCTCTACTTCCCCTTGAGATAAGTTTCTTACCCGAATCTGAGGCTCTAAGAATCTGCACTGGTTCCAAATCTGACGGACCCTGTTTTCCGGAAATGTAGCTCTCGGACACAACTCAATGGCTTGTTGGCTTAAGTCCTCATCATGTGGAATGCCTTGTTGTCTACCCAATTGCCGTAAGACCAGATGTGGGGCATATGATTGGATACTCCGCAGACCCATTAACAAAAGATAGCACACTTCAGCGGACATATTGATAACCTCGCCGACAGGGAGCCATCCGAAAGTCCACTCGATTCGGTCAGCGGTCAATGAACTCAGATGTGAGTGCCAGGCTTATGTGCCCTCAGGAAATTTGTGGCCTTCTACCCGAGTACTGTGTTCATCAATACAATTCAGACCGGTTAAGCCATAGTTCATGTAACCTGGGAGGTGACAGAGGTTCTCGATCATCCAAATCTGTAGGAGCAGATTGCACCCTTCAAAGAACTTTCCCCCTGACTGGAAAATTGTCAGGACACGGTAAATCTCGGCTAAGATCATTGGTATAAGAGTGCCATTGTTCTTTCTTGTCATGAAATCCGCCATCCCTACCAGTCCGATGTCTATCAATCCGTCACCTCGGGGACAGATTAAAGTGCCCAGGAATGCTACAACAAAAGCTAACCCCCTGCGGGCTTCCCATTTAGCCTGGTTCTTGTGGTGAGTCAGACCAGTATTTTCAGCTTCATAGCTCCGCGGATCTCCATACCGTCTGTACAGAAAATAGAAAGTGCAGAACCCTTCAGCCAGGTGTGAGTCTTGAGTGTCACGACTAATGTTCAAAAGATCCAAGAACTTGTGTGGAGTTACCGCCCTGGGTGCCACCAGATACCGACTCCTAAGATTGTCACCGAGACCAGCATTGTCACGACCCAATTCTCCCTCCGACTGGGTCTCGTGACGGCACCTAGTCTAGACGACTAGGTAAGCCTATTACTTAAGCGAAATTTAGATAAAACAGGTAAAATAATAGTAAGTTAAATAAATCATACTAAAGTTGACGCCGCTCGGCATTAACAGTTACTTTACCCAGAACCCGGAATATCACAACACATCACAAGCTACTCTACTGCTCAATAAGTACAACTGGATAGAAAAGACCGTATAGTTTCATCTACAAGTACTACAACTGCAAGATAGGAAGGGGACTCGGAGATCTGCGGACGCTGCAGATTATACCACGAGTCTCTTGATAACGCTGTTGCTGGCTAGCTGAGATACCGTGTACTAGGACCTGGATCTGAACATGGGGAAAAACATATGCAGAAGGGCGTGATTACTCCACATTCGGTACCCAGTAAGTGCCAAGCCTAACCCCAGTCAAGTAGTGACGAGGTCAGGTAGAGGCCCTACTGAGGTTTGCAAAATAATAGATATAGATAACAAGTAAGTAAAACAGGTGATAATCGAAAGGAATTATAAGTAAAGGCTAGCAAGAAACGGTATAATCAAATGCTCGGATCAACGCAATATATATATATAAAGCTCTGAAGAAAGTAAAGGTACAATGCAATGCAAAATGAGGGAAAGGCTTAGGTCTATGCCCGCAATCCCTGTATGCAATGCAGAATGAGGGAAAGGCTCAGGTCTATGCCCGCAATCCCTGTATTTATACGTAATATAAAGTAAATCTCCAAAATAACGTAGTTTAAGGGTTTGAGGAAAAACCAGTTGGAAATCTCGAAGAAAAATCATTAAATCAGTTTCAAAGAATAGTAACGATTGGAAAATCAGTTAGAAATCAATTTACCATGATAAATCTTAAGTTATTATGCAATTTAAATGATAGCAGTAATAATAGAGTTGAAAAGGAAGCATTATGTAGAAAGAAATAAGGAACTTCAGTGAAAATATCCCGTGCACGCGCTCGTCACCTCACGTACACGGGGTTTTTATAGGAAAAACCAGTAAAAATGCCTAAGGGAGATTCCCCAACACAGAGTTAGGCAAGCCACTTACCTCAACTGTGCAAATCAACCGCTAATCACTCTCTTGCCACGAGTATCCAACTCCGGGTGGCCCAAATCTATTCAATTCGATGGGATAACGTAAATATAAATTCAAGAAATCGAAATAACTAATTAATTCAGAACTAATACGCGAAATTAGAAAATTTGACCAAAACGCCCCTCGGGCCCACGTCTCGGAATCGGGAAAAATTTATATTTTCTGAACCCTTGTTCGCTCACGAGTCTAACCATATGAAAATCTCTCAAATCGGAGGTCAATTACCCAATCGAAACCCCAAAATTAGGTCTAAGAAGTTTCTTCCATTTTCCCCCAATTTTAACTCAAAATCATGAATTTAAGGGTGGGATTTCAGATTAGGAACGCGGAAATTAACCTATGGTGGTAGAAAATCACTTACCTTGATTACCCACGTGAAAATCCTCTCAAAGATCGCCTCTCCCGAGCTCTCACAACTCAAGAATGGTGAAATAACATAACCCTCGGATTCTTAGAATATGAACAGGGATTTCCGCACCTGCGGTCCCTTTATCCGCACCTGCGGTACCGCACTTGCGGAATAATCATCGCAGGTGCGGAAGATCACTTAAAGCCCTGGCACCGCTCCTGCGATAGAAAGGTCGCGCCTGCGGTTCCGCGCCTGCGGAGCCCAGGTCGCACCTGCGATCCCTGACCAGGCCACTAGG
The DNA here is from genome assembly GCA_005239495.1 of Nicotiana undulata. Taxonomy (NCBI): domain Eukaryota; kingdom Viridiplantae; phylum Streptophyta; class Magnoliopsida; order Solanales; family Solanaceae; genus Nicotiana; species Nicotiana undulata. The sequence continues at coordinate 16,182 of ML248110.1, forward strand.
ACCGCTCCTGCGATAGAAAGGACGCGCCTGCGGTTCCGCACCTGCGGAGCCCAGGTCGCACCTGCGATCCCTGACCAGGCCACTAGGACCGCTCCTGCGATAGAAAGGTCGCGCCTGCGGTTCCGCGCCTGCGGAGCCCAGGTCGCACCTGCGATCCCTGACCAGGCCACTAGGACCGCTCCTGCGATAGAAAGGTCGCGCCTGCGGTTCCGTGCCTGCGGAGCCCAGGTCGCACCTGCGACCCCTGACCAGGCCACTGGGACTTCGCACCTGCGGCATAAGTCCCGCCCCTGCGTGCTCGCACCTGCGGAAATTCCCTCGCAGGTGCGGAACACCAGATACTGGTCTGGTTCAGCACTTTGAAATTTTCAAAACTTCCCGATAAGCATTTGAAACAACCCCGAGGCCCCCCGGGACCTCACCCAAAACCACCAACTGATCCCAATACCCTATCAAAACTTGGTCGGGCCTTAAAAACACATCCCCTAACATCAAAATATCCAAAAATGCATAGTTTAAAGCCTAGGAACTTAGAAACATTCAAGAATTCACTTCCGACGCCGAACCACGTCTTAACTCATCCGAATGACCTCAAATTTTTCACACAGGTCATAAATGACATTTCGGACCTGCTGTCGCTTTCGAAATTCCATTCCGAGTCCGATATCAAAATGTCACCTATCGGCCGAAATCGCCGAAATTCTAACTTTCGCCAATTCAAGCCTAAATCTACGTCTGGCCTCAAAAACACATTCCGAACACGCTTCCAACCCCAAAATCACTCAACAGAGCTGACTGAGTCGACGGATTTCCATTCCGGATCCGTCTTCACACAGCTCCTGCTCCGGCCCAATTTCTAAGGTCAAAGCTCACCTTAAAGGACTATATGTCCAAAAACACTCCAATTTTCATCACTCAACGCTCCGACTCGTTCCATTAACCTAATAAGACAAGGGAGGAATGGTTATCAGGGGATCGGGGCGCTACTCTCCAAAACGACCGGCCAGGTCGTTACATTCTCCCCCTCTTAAGAAAGTCGTTCGTCCTCGAACGAGTATAGAAATATACCTGAAGCTGTGAATAGGTGAGGGTAGTGACTCCGTATATCCTGCTCGGTCTCCCAAGTCGCCTCCTCGACCGGATGACCTCTCCACTCCACCTTGACTGAAGCAATATCCTTCGATCTGAGCTTTCTAACCTGCCTGTCCAAAATGGCCACAGGCTCCTCAACATATGATAGGTCCTTGTCCAACTGGACTGAGCTGAAATCCAACACATGAGTCGGGTCACCATGATATTTCCGGAGCATGGACACGTGGAATACCGGATGAACACCTGCTAGGTTGGGAGGCAAGGCCAACTCATAAGCAACCTCCCAACCTGCTGCAATATCTCAAAAGGTCCGATTAACCTCGGACTCAGCTTACCCTTCTTCCCATATCTCATGATGCCCTTCATCGGCGATACCCGAAGCAAAACCCGATCACCAGCCATGAATGATAAATCACGAACTCTCCGGTCCGCATAACTCTTCTGTCTGGATTGGGCTGTGTGAAGTCTATCCTGAATCACCTTCACCTTGTCCAAGGCATCCTTAACCAAATCCGTACCCAACAATCGTGCCTCGCCCGGCTCGAACCATCCAACCGGAGACCTGCACCGCCTACCATATAAAGCCTCAAACGGCGCCATCTGAATGCTGGAGTGATAGTTGTTATTGTAAGCAAACTCTGCAAGAGGTAAGTACTGATCCCATGATCCTCCAAAATCAATCACACAAGCACGGAGCATATCCTCCAAAATCTGAATGGTGCGCTCGGACTGTCCGTCCGTCTGAGGGTGGAATGCTGTACTGAGATCAATCTGGGTACCCAACTCACTATGCAAGGCTCTCCAGAAGTGCGAGGTGAACTGAGGACCTCGGTCTGAAATAATAGATACCGGCACACCATGCAACCGGACTATCTCCCTCATGTAGATCTACGCCAATCTTTCCGAAGAATATGTAGTCAATACCGGAATGAAATGAGCTGACTTGGTCAGCCGATCCACAATCACCCAAATAGCATCATACTTCCTCAGAGTCCGAGGAAGTCCGACCACAAAATCCATGGTAATCCGCTCCCACTTCCACTCTGGAAGCCTCATCTGCTGAAGTAATCCTCCCGGTCTCTGATGCTCACACTTGACCTGCTGACAATTGAGGCATCTGGCTACGAACTCCACTATATCCTTTTTCATCCTCCGCCACCAGTAGTGCTGTCTCAGATCCTGGTACATCTTCGCGGTGCCGGGATGAATGGAGTACCGCGAGCTATGGGCCTCCTCAAGGATCAACCTCCGCAGTCCATCTACGTCAGGCACACAAATACGGCCCTGCAGTCTCAACACACCATCATCATCTATGGTCATATCTCTAACACCATCCCTCTGAACTCTATCCCGAAGAGCTCGAAGGTCGGGATCATCATACTAGCACTCTCGAATGCGCTCATAGGAGAAGATCGAGCAACAACACAAGCAAAAACCCGGTGAGACTCAGAAAGGTCCAACCTCACGAATTGGTTGGCTAAGGACTGAACATCCAAAGCTAAGGGCCTCTCAGCTGCATGAAGATATGCCAAACTACCCAAACTCTCCGCCCGACGACTCA